>APFE030200536.1:2103-53134 GCA_000404065.3 Pinus taeda | reverse complement strand
TCATTTGTATCATCCAAGAATTGTTCATTTGTGTAATATAAAGGAGGTTGCCCCCTCGAAGAGGCTTATTTCTAAGGTGTTCATCTATCTTTTCTATCTTTTTGTCAGTTGGTTCCATAAAATTTTGACACAGCCAAATGATCATAATGTTGAAGCACTTATTCCATTCTTTAGTTATAACTTACAGGGTGCTGAACTAAATTATTCAGCTGTGGAGAAACAAGCTTTTGTTGTATTTAAAACTTTAAAACATTTCAGACCTTTTCTCCTAAAAACACACACTAAGATAATAGTCCCTTACCCCTCTGTAAGGCAATTGTTAATCTAGCAAGAAGTAGGAGAGAAGAGAGAAAATTGGGTTACTGCACTTCAGGAATATGATGTAGAAATACATCCTGCTAAAATTATTAGAGGTCAAGTTTTTTGCAGAATTCTAACCAGAGTCTCTCATTTACCAACAGAGGATGATCAATCTATTAAAGTGCAACTATCTGAGGTAAGCCTCAACAATTCTCAATCACAATACGTTGATCTGAAATTTTTCTTGAAAAATGGACATGCCCCATTATATCTCAATTATACAGCTAAGCTTTCTCTAAGGCTTAAAGAAAATCAGTATCAATTAATTGATAATGTGTTATTTAGAAGAAACTATGATGCTATATTATTAAGGTGTTTAGAAAAACCTGAAGCTGAAAAGGTAATGCAGGAATTACACGACAGACCAACTGGAGGCCATTTCATAGGAAATACCACAACACATAAAATTATGCATGCATGGTACTATTGGCCAACCCTTTTCAAAGACGCACATGAATATGCGAGGAAATGCAAAGCATGTCAAACCGCAACAGGAAGAGAAAGGAAAGCAGCACTCTCGCTGCAGCTAGTAAATATACAACAATCATTTGAACAATGGGGATTAGATATTATTGGTGAAACAACTCCAACCTCCTCCAAACAACATAAGTATATTCTAACTGCAACTGATTATTTTACAAAGTGGGTAGAAGTTATCCCATTAAAGGTAGTTAACACCCAAAACATTACGGATTTCATTGACCAGTTTATAATTACTAGGTTTGGTCTCCCATCATCTTTAATGTTTGATAATGCATCTTACTTTTCTGGAAATGTTATGGTAGAGTTTGCTTTAAAACGAGGTTTTAAACTTAAATACTCTGCTAACTATTATCCGCAAGGTAACGGATTAGCTGAATCTACAAACGAGAACCTGATTAGAATTATCAAATGGACTGTAGAGAAAAATCATAAGACCTGGCATAAAGCACTAATATTTGCTCTGTGGGCAGATAGAATCACTCAGAAGGCCTCAATAGGTACCTCTCCATTTGTATTGGTTTATGGGAAAGAAAAAATTCTACCCACAAACATAACAATACCATCTCTTGCTTTAGTTCAGTTTATTGATGAAAACCCTTCTTCTTCTCTTCAACTTAGACATGGGAAAATCCTTAAATTAGAAGATTAGAGGGAGAAATCCAAAGCAATACATGCTCATCACCAACAGATAGTTAAAGCTTCATTTGATACAACATCCACCAGGCCAAGAACATTTGAAATTGGAGATCTTATTTTGAAGTGGGATAAGGAAAATGAGGAAAAAGGTAAACATACTAAATTCCAAAGACTATGGCTTGGTCCATTTCAAATCATAGAGAAATTAGGCCCATCCACCTTTTTGTTACAAGATTTGTCAGGTAGAAAAGACTCTTTACCTGTAAATGGGAAAATTCTTAAAAAATATTTTTCTTAGAATTTAAACTTTAGTTTAAAATTTTAGTTTTAGGAAAATAAACATTGAATAGTATCCTCTTTTGGCTGTTAAAATTTTAAATTTCTGATAATTTTCTTGAATTTTCTTGCTTCTATAAATAAGAAAAGTAAAAGGATAATTATAAATATGAGATTTAAATAAACCTTATTTCTTTGGAAATTTTTGAATTTACTAAAGACATTTAGTTTATGAAAAGACTCTAGATTTTATAAAGTATAGTTGTTTTTGTACTAGTCAAGAAAAGAATCAGTAACTTAGCAAGGGCTCTCTGCAAAAAAGTATTTACCAACTCTACAATTATCATCCATAACTATTAAATGAGCCAATGATTCACCCCATCTGATAAAATTTTCTTTTTCACAGTGTAATTAAAAATATTCAAAACTTAAAAGATAATGAGTCTCATCACGAGCTTGTTTATTATGATCACAAGAAAATAATTTAGACTGATATTACCAATACTGCATATCATAATAGGGTAATAGGTAATGATTGAAACAATCAAAATAAAAGGGGTCTCATCACGAGCCAACTTGTTCAGTTTAAATCACAACCAGTGAATGACATTGCTACCATCAGGTTACCAAGCCTGGACAATGGCTTTTAAGAATATTTAAAGTGAAAAGTACCATGAAAAAGAAACAAGTTCCAAGTGAAAGAAAATTGAATAAAAGTTTGATTAAATTTTGAAATTAGGAATCAATTTCATATGGGACTATGAATCATTGTTGGTTAAAAGATAACCCTGTCAAGGCTATGAATGCCTGCTGGCAGTAGGGGCTCTATCTATGGTAAATGAGTAAAAATCTATAAAACTAGTTTTAATAGAATACCTACTTTATCTTTATAAATCTAAGTATTGACTGGCACATACATTTATGTTTTATCACCTAAAGAGTTGAGTAAGAAAAGAAGTGAGATAGGTGAATACTTTATATTTCATAGAAACACTATTTAATTTATGAATCATACAATTTTTATTCTTTCACAACTTTTCTTGTTTTGAAAGTTGGAGAAATGTCAAAGAAACTAATGAGAGATAGCTGGCTCTCCCAAGTGAATCACCAATTGTTGTGCTATGCAAACCCCCACCCCCCCCCATTTTATTATATATAATACAAATAGGGACCCTTTTAAAAATTGAAATTTTCCCATCTTTTTGAATAAAATGCCAACTCTTAGAAAGTTGTTGCTTTTCAAAAAGCCCTTTTTGAATCTAACTTAAAACATATTAAAGTCCTCATCGCAAATCACAAATCACATGATTCCTTAGTAGCAAATTCAAAAAAAAAAATATCGATATGTGATCTGCGATTGAACTTTGTATGCGACATCCCGATCACATATCGCACATTGGAGGATATTATGTCAAGAGATTAATTTTTACCTATCAAAACTCCAATATTACGATATCCCGATATTGCGATCTTGCGATTTTGCGATATCGCATATCGCAGATCGCAAGATCCATCAACAAAGTTCCATTCACGCTATAGCTTAAATATCCGATATGATGGATTTGACAAATGTTTAATAGTGTTTTTAAGTTGGACACGAGTTAGGTCAGAATGATTTAATATGGTTATCAGCCCTATGCATGTAATCATGGTGTTCATTATGGTTGATTAATGTTGAACTCGCTCCCGGATCTTTTCTTACAAAGTTCAATCATTTCATCAAATCTTTTATTTTATGCAACAATTAATTGCTGTTGGTTTTAATAGGAACTTCGCTCAAGCGATGTCCATTTGAAAGGTGATGCAGAAGCATACCAAGCAATCTATCGCAAAAACCGAAAGCACAAATATGTTGTCCATTTTTACAGATATAGTATGCTCTGCAGATGGAGGCACCACTGCATGGCAGATTATCGATACTACGCTGGAGAATGAAAACCCTAAAGTAATAGATATTCGACCAACTGCTGACAATATAGAACCATCAGGAGTACAGTTTAGAGAAGTTGCGTGCTCTTTACTTCACCGAATAGCAGCAAGGGCTAGGCTCTTGCAATACACAAATATGATAAGATGGGTAGTAGAGAATACAGAAGTGGAAGACAAACTTATTAAGACAGCTAAAAACAAAGTCCTGGGTTCTTTCAGAGCCGAATATCTACAACAAATGTACAAGGTACCAGATGCCTAGGACATTTACAACAAACAGTTTGTTGCAAAGTTTGTAAAGGAAAATGAAGACCCATTTCAAATGATACAGGAATGGAGGATAAGAGACAATAAATTCAAATAAGATAAAGTGGGTATGTACCCCATTGCTTCTTTAGCCAACCCTTATAATTTCATAACCTCTATACTATGTATGTTGTATGGTCTCCCTGATAATACTAAGTTCTCGATCAATTGGGTTCCTCTAATTGATGCTTGTGTTAATTATCACATTATGAATTGGGCAACCATTCTGTCTGATAATTTGGCCAAAGCAATTACTAAATATCTCCAAACCAGGGCTACCTCCTCTAGAGTAGTTCCCCAATTCTTCATGTCTGCATATGTCTTCAATGTTATTTGTTTTTGCACTCATTTTCCAACCATGGGTTGGAAATGGACTACCAATGATCCTACTCCTATTTTCCTAAGTTATAAGAAAATGTGGGAACAAGATTTTATTCCACATTTTCACCAATTATGCCATGGAGTTGTTCTCCCCGTACATTAGTTAGTTTTCAACAGAAGATGTCCAAGATTCACAAAGAAGCTATCGCAGACCTCCAAGCAATCGAAAGGTATTTTCTTAAAGAATCCTTCTCTTATATCAAGATATTTGGTAGCCAAGCTTTTCCACATGTCCTCCCTATGTATGTGATCTTGGATATACTATTGGCAAGGGAAGTAGCATACCAAACAATAGGAAATGGCCTCACAAAAACATTTAAGGAAATGAAGAAATCCCTATGGCCAAATTTTCCCCTTCAATGTGGGTCATTTACCCTTGTTAATTATGGTCATGCATATAAAGAGTATTAGCATATGTAGTTATTAAAGCTCCCCGTTCTACCCTAAACATCTTTTGATCCACAATAAGTAGCAAACGAATCCACGCTTTCAGTTAAGATCAGACCTGCAACTCATACAGTAGATGAGTTTGAAGATTTAATGGAATCAACCAAGGACTTTGAGCAGATTCTGAATGAGGCCAAGAAAAAGTTGAATCCTGAGAAATTAAGAAGATTCCAAGAGTTTAGAGAATAGAGATTAGAATACCTTCCACAATAATTTTGGATTACTGATCATAGAATTGAAACCAAGTCTCAGGAGCAGACTAAGCAAGGCACGTCATGAGATCAGGAAGTAGAAACAGATGAATTAGAAAAGTTGTGGGATGCATTCAATGACAAACTACATGATACCCCTAAGGTATCATCAACACAAGAACCCACAGGATTTCAAACCCCACCAGGGCAAAATGAAACAGTGACCACTGAAGATCCAAAAACAAGTTTCCAAGATACAGAGGTAATTCCTGCAGATCCAACTACTGAAATTGTCTTGAATGTAGCATATATCCCTCCTCTAGATGTCTTTTACATCCCTCTTCATAAAGCTATTGTAAAAAGATAGAGGAAGAGGAGGAGAACTGAAACTCCTTCAGAACATGAATTCATGGATGTCTTATGGAAGGACACACAAATAAATTTGACTAAACATTTGACTCGACTATCTCAATTTTCCAGAGCCTATTCTACAACAAAAATCTATAAAGCAATCAAAGTCTCTGTTTTGATTAAAGAAAAGGACGACCATAACACACTATTACATTGACAGTTAGAAGAAGAAAGAACCGACGTGAACCATGAAGCAGAGGAGCAACTTCATAAGCTACAACAGGATATGGAGGTACTGAGAATAAGTCATGAAAATGGCTTACCTGCTAAAAACAAACAAATCCAGGAGCTAAAGAGTGACGTAGCAAAGTATAAGGATATTCCTACTGCAGAGGAATTCATTAATGAGGCTTTAACACTAAATACTTTATTGTCAAAGCAAAGAAAATCTTCCTCCAACATATATCAAATATCATTCCACATCTGAATACTAGTGAACAATTAACAAACATCATTATTGATCAAAGAATTGAGTTCAATGAACTCAATTCTAAGATCTTTGATTATATTGAATGGCAGGATTTAGATGAAGGGAAAAGGTCAAGTCTCCCAAAGATCAACGAAAGACATAAGGATATTCTATTTACTAATTGGGACTCACAGGTGGAACAAGCCGAACTAACAATAGCCATAGCATCGGGTATTTCAAAAGCATTATCAAAACAATAAATCACATGTTGCACACATCCAACCTCATAAAGGAGAGTGATCCAAAAACACTTCTTGATCTTAAATCATTAGACGAGAATTGGAAGAATAAGAGTCAGCTACATAAAGAAACAACTGAGGGGCTATCAAAAACCGACTGGGAAGCGGTATGGCAACTTTTGGTCAAACCACACAGTCAAATCATGACCTTGAATTGCTCCTTGGATTCAGTACAGAGGATGCTGCCACCTTTACATGATGCTATATTCGCAGGGTAGTTGAGAACACAATTCGGGATGCCACCACAAGTCAGGCCAATGTCTGACATTTGTGAGCTGAGAGGCAAAGCTGGAAACGATGATTAATCAATGAAGACCTGAGTCATTTTTGAAAAGTTGGATACTAGGAACGATGAAAGTTGTTTGAAATCTACTCATAAATATTTTGCATAAGTTATTTTTAGTTAATTAAGAATAGTATTTAAACCCTTCCCATGCATTTAGAGAAGGGTCCATAATTTTATTAAGAACATTTACAAAGAATGCACTATTGTAAATTTGTAGATGCCTTGATGGAATCATGGAACATGGTCTTTTCAATCCAATATCTTTTTGTTGATCATTGTTGATGCACTATTATATTCTTTGGGATACTCATTGGTAGAAGATTGATTATGGCCTATTATCATTGGTCAAATGAGCAGAACGATACACATCTAGTACTATTATCATGTTTGTTAAATCTTTGTTCTAGCATTAGTGATAAGTTTATCTTTCATGAATTATGTATGAATTCTATCACCTCTATTTGAAGTATCAATTGCACTATTGTTTGATATCATAATAGAGAATGGTCTGTTTTATATGTTATCATTAGAATATGTGATATGTTTTTTCACAATTCTTTTGATTAACTATTTTCTCAAAGGAATTATCTTACAATATATTAACTCTATATAGTCTACGATTGATCTATGTCATCATAGTTTACATAGACATATTTTTATATCACATAAAACCAAGAATACCTCGGGTTAGATTAAAATAGATTTTATTCAAAGTTTTACATCTTAGAATAAAGTTGTGTTAATTTGTAGTTATTCTCTTGCGAGTCATCATAAAAAATCCCACAAATCGTATAAACCCAAAACACTGGGAAATTGGTCCCATCATATCCAGTCAGAGCCTCTATCCCAAACGAAAAAGGAGTTGCTTTAAGGTTTGGATCGAGTGGTTATCCCCCTTGTCGTTGCCACAAATTTATGAGGCCTCTACCCTATATCATAAAGAAGTGCTACATAGTATCTAGTCCTTGCCCCTTAAAGTAGAAATCAATAAAGACAAATATTTGATTGTACACTATATTAAATATAGAAAACATAAAATTGATGTTTAGAACCCTCATTACAATTGCCATGCATACAATTGTATGCTTGCTTGTTTTTCTACTAATGTTGTCTCTTAGATTGGCTCTTCAACTGAATTAACAAAGTCATAAACTATCTTTTAGGATCTAAAATCTTACCTTTTCCCTTGTACGTGCATTTTCTTATAGGTATTTATCTTTAGTTTATTATGCTTTAGTAGGAATTACATAAATAATTGCATCATGATCAAGAACATTGGTACATGTGTTTTTCTTACTACTTCAACCACTATACAATCAACCATATCTACTCATGATGTTATTGGTGATGCTAGTAGCTAGGCGGTCTACTTCTATTCCTCGTATTGGATATTGGTACACTGGATATGTAATGAGCTCTACCTATTAGGGATGAAAATCAAAATTATGGTCACAAAGATCATTAAGTGGGCTAGGAAGTTATACATCTTTCTCTCTAATTGCATTTATGGGATCTTTACCATGGTCATCACTAATTGGTATTCAACAAAGCCAAAAATTTACATTAGACTCTACACCATAAGCATGTGAATTTGAGGGTCTAGATTAATCTACTACATATGCTTCCCTTATTCTTGGCATTAGGCACAAGTATGACACTAAGCAAAGGTATGATATGCATGGATATGATATTGCACTACTACCCTTGCTTAGATATGATTGCCTTGTTACTAGTGTTATTATTAGGGTATTTATTGATGCGTCAATCAAAAATCATAAAGTCAGTCTTAAATGCCATAGATCTACTGAAGCTTTAGTACTTTGCTAGTGCCTTTGATTCCATAAGTGAATTGAAGCAGTAGTTCTATTATGTAAGAGATGTAGTGAGCTACCATTACTATTACCTTGCACAAATAAATTAATATAAATTTCAAACCAAACAAAATACAAGTGATATACATGTAAAAAAATCAAGATATGATAGTATATAAGTTGTTGATATTTTTTCAACTATATAATTTTGAAGTTATTTTTTATACCCATACCAGAAAATATGTGATATATACTCCTGCTAATTAAGTCCTAATCTTTAATACATTTATGGGAGTGCCTTTTACTTTACTAATCCTTGTAAGTTAAAGACAACCTACCACCACAATTCTCTTACACAAATGAATTAATATGAATGTCAAAGAAACATAATGTTGTTAATGATAGATGTTAAAGCAATTAAAATATAGTTATATAATATAAATGAAATTCTATTTTAGATATAAAGTTTGTACATATCAATTTTTATTTTAGATTTTAGATTGAGTCTTACCAAATTTCATGCCGATCGAATTCCAAGCCGACCAGTCGGACTAGGTCCCACCCCAAGGTTGGGCCCGGGTTTCAATACACTGCACACGGAAAGAAAATAAAAATAAATAGGCCCGAACAGCCCAACGCTAACTTGTTCGGCTGGGCCTTGCTCTTTATAATAGTTTAACTTCACCAGTTTTGCCTCAAACCATTTGTGCTTTTCTATGACTTGGATCTTCCAAAATTTGGTTGCTCCCAATTTGGCAGATATTCGAAAATCAATTTATTAAAGATCTAGTCATAGAAAAGATAACGACAACACCAGTTTTATTTGCTGTCATTTTTACCTTTCTATTACTAATCTAGACCCTCAAATTAATGTATTTAGCATCTCAAACAAATACATTAGCTCAGATTAATCTAGCCAAGGATGAAACAATTGTTGTATGACTACTGCGTTAAATCACAGTACACAAAAAAATTCCCTACATTCAAAACTATTGTTCGTACCATAAATTCAATACAAATAAATAACATATATATTCTATGATTCCACATTATGTACCTGTAATCAATTCGGAAGTCCCTTCCGAAAGAATGTAAAACCACTCCTGTAGAAATAATTCACTGCAAACCAGCAAAACAAAAAGATGGATAGAGATTAAAAACCACTTGGCAAAGATGGATAGCGCGAGAAACGTTGTTTTGAGTAATGTACATGCAAGAAGATACAATTAAGTTAAAACGACCCGATCTAATTTGATTGGATGATACACTGCAGTACTCGCTTGAAATCATTACACAATAAAAGTCTAACCAATCAAATTCAAAATAAATAAATTAGAATATTATTAAAAATAATAAATTGAATATCTAATCTTAACTTTGTAAAATGCAATCTAATTTTTATTCAATATAGCAATTAAAATTGCCTAAAATGCATCTTAACTATTTAAATTTATTGATCATAATTTTTATAAAATTTATAATAAAAATTATTAATTAAAAAAATACCATATATTAGGTTGACAATATTAGAGTGTGCGTTATTATTATATGTGGTAAACAATGTGATTGGTTTGCTCTGTCATGAAATTAAATTTTAGTTCTTCGTTAATGAATTTTAAAGTATTAGTATTTTAATTTGCATATGAGTTAATTTTTTTAGATATTATTATAGTGAATTCCAACCATTCCTATTACTCTACCATGAAATAGATTCAATGCAGTGTTGCATTTAAAATCTAGATTGAATATCTATGAAGATTAATAAAATGTGAGTTTTTTAAATCATCAAGATTAATAATAATCCCCAACTTGAAATTGGCTAGCAAAACGACAATATAACAAACCTCACTTTCATCAACACACTTTGGTTATTGCACTAGAGATTTAAGATGTATATACAAGTATTTATAAGAATTCATTATAAAAATTATCTATTTAAAAAAAAAGAAAGATATAATAGATGAGGTTGACAATATCAAAGTGTGTGTCATTACTCTCTTACTATGAATATATGTGGTAAACAATGTGAATGATTTTCTCTTTCACGAGATTAAATTTCAATTCCTAGTTAATGAATTTTCAAGTATTAGTATTTTAGTTTTTGTATTATTAATATAATTAAAATATTATTATAGTGAATTCCAACCATTTTTATTATTCCACTAAGAGATAGACTCAATATACTTTTGCATTTAAAATCTAGATTAAATATATATGAAGGTATGTGACAATTATTTTTAGATTCATCAAGTTTAATAATAGTCCAAATATTAAATTGGCTCCCAAAACAACAATCTAATAAACTTGGCTTTCATCCATGAACTTTGGTTATTGCACCATAAACTTGATATGCTTGAAGTAATATCAACCATGATAATTTCATTTGTGATAACAATTACTTGGAGAAGGTTTTTTCATACAAATATTTTGGTATTGACATTTATCATCAACTCAACTGGAATTATAGCATTGAGAAGAGGATAATAGGAGACTGGAAAACTTATTACAAGCTTGAAAACAATTGTAAGTCGAAGGATTGTTGGATATGGAATAAGAAAAAGGTTCCTTTTTTAGATTCTTTCCACCCTTGTTATGTCATATGGATGTGAGGTTTTGGGTTGCAGTATATCTAGAGAATCATGGAAGAAGATTGAGCTAATCCAAAAACAATCTATAACCTACAACCTCAGATTTAAAGGAAATACTCCCTACCCTCTCGTCTTGGTTGAAGCTATCCTTCTACCCATTGGAAGCATGGCTATGCTTAGGTATCACATGTATAAGAAGAAACTTTACAACTTGAAAGCCGAGAAATTCCCCAAAATTGCTTCTAACTCTAGCCAAAACCTCCACCTTCGGCTCAAGCAAGGTTGGCATAAGGATGCCCAGTATTGGCTCGACCATTGGGGGATAAAGGAGGAGATCATCTTAAAGAATAAGCATAATATTAAAAATACTATTACTTCCAAATTTAAGGATAAATTGCAGGATGATAAGGAATCAGAGAGAAAAAGGAAATTAAGGTATTATAAGGAGGTGATCAACCCCAATATTGCTAACCAGAATTATCTTTCTATCTTGGCTAGCGCTAAGAAGAAAATGAACATTGTGAAGATAGGAACTAATTCTCAAGTGCTTCAAAGTGAACTCGGGTGTTGGTCAATTCCCAAAACACCCTAGGACGAAGGAGTCTATCACCTTTGTTATACTAAGAGGGTTGAAGATGAAAAATGCTTTCTCTTGGATTGCCAGAAAATTACTCACATCCATTCTCATTTCCAAAATATATGCGACACTAATAACCTTCTTGACTTTTTTAGTCAACAAAACTATAGCGATATAGGAACGCTTATCTCCCATTTTTTATTTATCATAGAAATAAAATATTAAAGAATCTCAATTAATCTCTTTCTTTCTTAAGGTTTGATAGATCATATTGGTCGTAGTAGATGTTAATTATCATCCTCACATGTATTTATGATGATGATGATGATGATGATAGTGGTTAACGTCCACTGAGACCAAATTGGTTTATCGGACCTATAATTTTCTTACTTTTTAATTGTCTGGATCCTCATCTTTCTTGGCAATATTGATGTTGTAGCTTTCTTTTTTTTCTATACGGCCTTCCAACTTCCTGTATCTTGCATCTCCTTCATCTCTTCTGGTTCTTGGGACATTGGTGTCTTAGCTTCGTGATCTATTGTGTTTGTCCTCCTGCAGATAGATGGAGAAGAAATTTGGTCCAGGAGATCTGCTTTGCTGTTAAATGAAGATTCATTTTGTACGGTATATGAATCCTCATAACTGTTGATGCTTGAGGGGTTCCGAGTTCACTTTTTTGTTGCTGGGCGGAGCTTTCCCCCCACTTGTCTCTAGAGTTGTTTATTTCTTGTGATTTAGAGTTTTCTCTAGAGTATTCTTCTTTGATGACAGTGTAGTGTTCTTTTTTTGCTCCTTCCCACCATGTAGATCTGTGGTGGTTTTTTCTAGCCAAATTTTTCTGGGAGGCTTTTGGGAAATTTTTGGCTAGATGGCCCGTCTCAAAGTAGGATCGACATCTGAAGAGGACACTTTCACAATCGAGTTTTTGGTTCCACACATAGTCTTTACTTGTTAGGTTTATTTTAGCTGGGAATCCAGCGCTGAAGTCCATTTCCACATAGATGCGTGCATAGGTGGTTCTAGCATATTCCTCTGTTTCTGGGCACCTGCAGTAAAATTTCCCAATTGCATTTCCAATGGCTTTTAGCGAGGAGAGATTCCAAAGATGCAAGGGTAGGCTTGGCAATCTCACCCACACTGGTGCTGAGGTTATGACTGTTGTTGAGGGATAGAATGATGGGTTCCATGGCTTTACTACTTAACCATTTAATATTAAATCCAATTTTTAATTCTCATCATTTACTCATATATTTTCCACAACTATTTTCATCTACAATAAGCACAAGATAGGTTGCATTGATTTCAATTCAACAAAATAAATGATGCCACTGATATAATTTAAGATCAACAATAAGAACCACAATTTCCTATTCTAATCAACACAAACAAATGATGCCATGTTGTGAAGATAAATACCTTATGTAGAGAATGAGTGGGTCTAGTAACAACTAAACAAACTAATGCAAACTTTCCTAGCTTATGTTGAAAGATACATAGAGAGAGGAAACTACCTCGCTCTGATGCTAAGCACTCAGTCCTCTGATGATGACCTCGATCCTTTAGCTTCCAGGCTCGCTCCTCATTATTCCTTGCGTCTGAATACCTGTAAGAGAGATCAAAAGACAATAAGAGATATAAGAGCATACATAATATATATCAAACATAAACTACGTGACAAATCAAGGGGTATCAAGCTAAATACATAAATATTTAGACATTTATGGAAAGTGAACATCAGATGTATATATTATTGAATCAAAAAGGGAAGCATACAACCATTGCCTTGATGTTGGATACCTCCTTTTGCGTGGAATTCCAAGTCCAAGCCAATACTCTTGAGCACTCCTTCTCCAAGTTATATGGGCAACATTTGGGCATAATCTTAGCATAGGAATGCAGGAAATCAATGACCAACCATTTAGGGATGGAGGGGATTTGATTTAAAGGAAGGGAGAGGGAGTTAAGGATCCACAAAAGAGGGAGGAAGATCCACATCTCAAGGGGAAGGCCCTTAAAGGTAGGATCAACAGCTCCAATGGGAGAGATCGACCATATCTCTACCCAACAACATCCATATCGATGTTCTCGAAGTTTCTAACATGCGAAGCTTCTCCTCCATTTTGGGAAAACTTGCTAGAAGAGGTTCAGCGAAGGATTTCATATAAAAACCCATGCTAGCAACGCTAGGTCAAATAACTAAAATGTGGTGCAAAGAGCATTGGTCCTAAAATTTCAGGTTTCAGTCAACCTTCTCCATAATTTACTCAGGGTAGTTTTTCTTCCATTCTTCAGGGATGTTTTAGTATGTTTCATGATGAGTACACTTCATAGTTGTCAACATTTTGGCACTTCAAGATGTGGAACAGGAAGTGAACAAGAATTTTGACAAAATACTGTGTAACAGATGCCCCCTAAAGCATGAAGGCAGAACAAGAAGTGATGGGTGAAATGCTTTACAAGTCAAGGCAAGGATCGAAAAAACATCGTGAGGAGACCTGCAAATCAAGCATATGCATATACATATCTGATATCTCTAATCTAAACATGCCTAATTATACATGAATATGCATCTAAAAATACATGAATCCATGGCATGGGTGCAGCCATCTGAATAGAAGGGATCATGTTCATGCATCCATTGTATCGACGCAACTATCCACATAGAAAGGATCATATATATGGATCCACGGTATGGTTGCAGCCATCCATATAATCATGTGTACAATCATGAATAACTCATAACTCCATGCAACCTGGATTTATCAGATGAAACCCAAGGTCTTCATCTTTGTATCGATCCAATCAATGTACAAATTCTACCATGTGAATAGATATGTCAAAGTCGAACATGATAGAAAACCACCTGATTATCAATCAATAATGTAAATTGTTAACACACACGATAGAAACCACCAATAATGACAATGGATCTCAAGGTATAATCGGCACAATCCATGAGTGTGAGAAAAAAGCTAAAGTTGAACACCCACAGAATCATTTGATCGAAGGTGAATGATGTGAACATATCATCAAATGTGAAGAACTTGCCATTGAGGCATGCAAGCTCCAAGGTACTGGAAGGGAGTTTCTAGATCATCTTCCTAGATAATGAGTTGAAGTCGACATGAAGTGATCCATCGAAGGAGGGACATAATATATCCCACATCATCGACACGAAGTAAAGGATATAATAGAGTAGGTAAGTTTGATTCAGGACTGTGGCAGAAAGTCAGACAATGTATAACAGGTAAAAACTACAAATATGACTTCTCTTGAACTGATCGATAACATGTCTCTGGAGTTTGGTGGCATTTGACTCAACATAGGATTAGAAGTCATGATGACGAAGCAGTATAATAAGATGAGAGGCAAAATGGATTTCCCAAACCCAGGAACGAAAGTGACTAAGTGAGGATATCCTAAACTTGACATGAGCAACAAATGAGTGTCATGTTCAAGAGAAACATACTACGTTTACACAAAATATAAGAGATGTTCGCTTTCATTTTTCCCTCACTATTTCTAGTGAGTACTGCATTATTTTTTATCGCAAGATTGAAGGGGATATCATATGCTTATCATATAAGTTCATCCTTCGGATGAATTCATCCTAGTAAGTTTAATGAGCACTAGGAAGGAGAAACTCGGTCTCGTCATGGTGACAAGTCTTGTGTCATTTAATTTTTACGAGTCCGATAAAGGTGAAAATCAACCGTTTTTTCATGTGTAGAGAGTTTGAAAAAGAAGTGAAAAATAAAACTCCAAAGGTCCCTTTGTGTAAATCGTCTCTTGCATCTTAAAAGGTAGAAAACAATATCCAAGAGAACCTCTTAGCCATGTTTGACTAAGGTATTCCTTTTTCGTACAATATTCTATCTCAGTTTGGGAAAGGGTTAAACATATACTGAGTAGAATTCATTTCATTTACTTTAACGAGTTCAAAATGACAAGCACTCTACAACATTTTCATGTTTCGAGAGTCAGAAAAGAGCTTAAAGATGACTCCAGGGGGTTCCTTTTTCATTTATTTTTTACGAGTTCGAAAAAGTGATAAAATAAAACTCTTTGAATCAGTCAAAATTAATCACTGTCACCATGTGTCTATGACCTGTTGTTGCACAAGTAAACACACATTACCAATTTTCAAGGAAAACTATTAAAAAATATGTCAAATATGGCCTAATTTTGTAAAAATGTCTTTTAAAAACTTATAAAAAGTAAAAAAAGTAAAACATTTTTACCATTTTACCATTTTGCAAATCAGAGTGCATTTTTACCCTATTTTACCTCAATCTTTAGGCGAAGAGTACAAACAATCCAAGATATCATTCGTCGAGTCGTTCGCTGCAGGTAAGAGATATGTCCCTTCCCTTCAATTTGGCTGTAATTTCATGCATTTTCATCTATAGATTAGAATGTAAGGAGGGTTTAACAAAATTTTATGTTGAGGGAAATTAGTGCGGAGTTTACCCATCGAATAGACGCTGCTTACCCTGTGGCCAATTGTGGCAGCACAAGAAAATAAAGAAACGGTCGTGCTGGCACAGAGTTGCGAAATTTTTGGAAAATCCTCCATGTTTAATGATTTTTTCTAAAATTTATTTCCATATATGTTAATGAAATGTTTTTTTATGGATGTTCCTCAGGTAAATCAACCAAAAATGGTGATGAAATGGAAAGAAAGAGGACATGAAGCCGAAGACCATCAAGCAGATCTTGATCCCCAATGATGAACAATTGGTGGTTTACATCCCACCAATCAACCAGAGTAAATTGAGTTGGGTTCTAGTCCCAGGAATTTTGAAAAAATTTAGCAAACTGAATGCTCGAAGGGCAGCAATGAAATTTGGTTGTTGCGAAGATAAATCCCTTTTGTGGATAAAAGCAATATATCTATCCCAATGAGTGGGTCTAGCAACAAACTGAACAAACTAATGCAAACTTTCCTATATTATGTTGAAAAATATAGAGAGACAGAGAGAAACCTACCTCGCTCTGATGCTAAGCACTCAGTCCTTTGATGATGACATCAATCCCTTAGCTTCCAAGCTCGATCCTCTCTATTCCTTGCATCTGAATACCTGTAAGAGAGATGAAAAGACAACAAGAGATACAAGAGCATACATAGTATATATCAAACATAAAATACTTGACAAATCAAGGAGTATCAAACTAATGCATAAATATTTATACATTTACGGAAAGTGAACATCGAATGTATATATTATTGAATAAAAAAGGGAATCATACAACCATTGGCTTGATGTTGGAAACCTCATTTTGGGTGGAATTATAAGTCCAAGCCAAGACTCTTCAAACACTCCTTCTCCAAGTTAGATGGGAAGCATCTCGGCATAATCTTAGTATAGGAATGCAGACAACCAATGACCAACCATTTGGGGATGGAGGGGATTTTATTTCTAGGAAGGGAGAGGGAGTTAGGGATCCACAAAAGAGGGAGGATGGTTCACATCTCAAGGGGAAGGCCTTAAAGGTAGGATCAAGAGCTACAAATGGGATAGCTTGACCATATCTCTACCCAACAACATCTAGCTCGATGTTCTCGAAGTTTCTAGCATGTAAAGGTTCTCCTCCATTTTGGGAAAACTTGACAGAAGAGGTTCAACGAGGGATTTCATATCAAAACCCGCTCTGGCAACACTAGGTCAAAGAATTGCAACCTGCCATCAGCATGGGCAAGTAGTGGAGCAAAGAGCACTGGTCCTAAAATTTAGGGTTTCAATCAACCTTCTCCAAAATTTACTTAGGGTAGTTTTTCTTCCATTCTTCAGGGATGTTTTAGTATGTGTTTCATGATGAGTACACTTCACAGTTGTCAACATTTTGGCACTCCGGGATGTCAAATAGGAAGTGAACATGAAATGTGACAAAATACTATGTAACATGCCATTACTATAACTAGCCATCACATTATAAGGGGGAAAATCAACCGCCTAGAGCATTAAATCAAATTCCAAGTAAAGGCCAATAATATCATGGATAAGTTTTTTGAAATGAAGGGTAATTATATGCAACCACATGATTACAGTTGAGGTTAAAAAGACAAGGTAATTTAACTAATAGAAGAAATTATTTTTTCATAATGCTTTTCCATTTCATCTAAATAGTCTATTGTAAATGGACTATTTCATCTATTAATTAGATTGTGATATTTAAAAATATAATTTAAACAATTAAAATGACAACACAATTAAAACAATGTAAATAATTAAAATAGATCTTAACTATTTAACTTTATTGATCATAATATTTATAAGAATTCATAATGAAATTTATCTATTTAAAAACAATAAAAAAAATCATAGATTAGGTTGACAATATCACAACGTGTGTTATTATCTATCTGACTGTGAATATATGTCGTAAACAATGTGATTGATTCACTCTTTCATGAGATTAAATTTTGATTCCTTGTTAATGAATTTTAAAGTATTAGGAATTTAATTTTCAGATTATTTAAATTTCAAAGTATGAAGTTAATCTCAAACACACATAATAATGATCATATGAAAATGTGACATTGCTGCCTACAACTAGAATCAACGTACATCTATTTAACTTTGGATCTATCATGCGCTGAGAGGGATCAAATCCTTTGAGGTGCAAACATTGCCTTAATTTTTACACTCCAAAAAGATGGTTTACACCTCAAAGGATTTGATCCCTCTCAAGGCATGATATATTCGAAGTTATATGGATCTAAGCTGGTACTTTTTATGGACATCAATATATTTTTATTTATGGCTAAGAGTGAAAGTAAAAATATTTTACACATCTCCTTGATATTGAATTGTAATATCAACAACGAACCAAGTGAGAAAAGTGAAATTTGGATTATTGATGTTTTATAATGCTTTCAATTAAAACTAAATGAACTAAGTGAGATTTAAAATATTGATGTTTTATAATTGTTTTAATTAAAACTAACTAAAATATGTATATTAATTTTTGTTTTATATAGTTAAATTGTTTTTTATTTAGAATTATTTATTTATTTATTTTTATTGTAAAAAAGACAATGCCAGATCAAGATTGAGCACAAAATAAATTACATATATCCCTTATATTAGACGATAAAATGCACTTCTCGACAAACAACACACCCATATAATCTCTTATTTTTCAAGTCCTAACAATTACATATAACAAAACCAAATAACAATTACAAATAACAAAACCAAGACGAGCATTGTTCCTTATCTCTTTCACACACTTCTATAACAAAGTATTTTACTAACTAGATTAAACAATAAAATATTACACAACCAAGGTGAGCATTGTTCCTTGTCTCTCAACACTTCTATAACAAAGCATTTTTATTAACACTTCAAGTGATTTTGTCTTGGCAAAAGGAAAAGTAGTTAGACAAGTGTTTTATGTTGTTCGTTTATCTAATAAAAATATTTAGGAGTCAAGCATGATTTTCTTTAAAAAATTTAATAGCATGATAAGTGCTAGGAATTGAGATTGAAAAATTGCTAGAGAGATTAAAATCATGTTTATGACTTTATTTTAATGAAAGGTGTAGTCGTATGTTGTTGATTTGGAAAATTTTAGAAATTGAAATCATGTTATAAATGGACTTTTTTCTATTCAAAAGTCGAGTCTATTTTTAATTATGTATTTCATTTGTATCATATTTTAATACATATTGAAAACTAACATTGTAAGGTAGTTATGGAATGAGTATCCGTAAACACTTGGTATATTTTAATACATATTGAAAACTAACATTGTAAGGTAGTTATGGAATGAGTATCCGTAAACACTTGGTATATTTTGTACTAGGGATAAAATGTCACTCTATAAATAATAAAAAAAATAATAGCTAAAAATTGCAATCCATCAAACGACACCCTCATAGCACGACATGTGCTAAAAATCACCTAACAAACCTTGCCATTTCTAAAGGTAAAGATATATTAATGGAACCTTAGTTGAGATAACCACCTTGAAAAGATAAGTATAATATTGTCAATATAGCCATTACAATCTCTAATTGGATAAAACCAAAGATAGAGGTCAATAGTGTTGAAATCCACCACACCCTTCCCACAAACACCCCCCGCCCCCTACAACCCCTCCACCCATCCCCCCATATATGTGTCATTTAATATTGTAATAAAGTTCCCTTTGATTTCTGAATTTGACATCATAAGAAGACAAAGTTGGAACTTTGATCAAATTTTCAACAATGTAGTTGTTCAAAATTGGGCAGAATATCTAGGTAAATTGTTCCATGATAAATAGAACTTAGATCATAGTGGAACTTTGTTCATGCTTGAAATTTATATCAAATTCTTATCGAACTTATAATTGGAAAGAGAGTCATTTTCTACAAGATAAACTTACTGATACCCCTTAAGGTGCTTACTTAAGATGATTAGGTTGAGAGTTACATGTCTGGGACTTATCATCAAAGGGGTGAATGTGGGGAAAATTGAGTAGTTGTGTTTTCATCATTTATTGCACATGCTTATGTTGTTAGAGATTAAAAATATGAGAGAAATAAAATTATCACAAATCATACATAGCAACAACACACATAAGCCATGCACACATTGATTTACTCTGGAAAACCCCAATTAGGAAAAAGCTAGCTCAATAATATATTCATTATCTTTTGGCATAAATGCAACTGACCCAACCAACACCCTGACCCTGGCTAAGTAAGTCTTGTGCTTGCTCAACTATCACATTATAATGGAGAATCCAAACATTTTAAATGCTTTAACTGCATGTAAAATACCACAGGTTCAATACCATGTGTTACCAATACTAGGTGTTAGAAACTACCAATGTTGACATAACAGCCTTAGCTCTTTCACCAAGTTAAGATTTCCTAACAATCCCTGATTTAGACTTGATTGAGGAAGTTTTTCATATATAATTCGAAAAACTTGCAAGACACCACCTATCACTCTAGAGTTTACCAAGGGTCTCATACCTAACCAATTTTTACAGTCGTATTCCTATTTACATATAATTCACAAAAAAAAATAATTTCATCTCCAGAGTAATTTTTTATTATTATCTTTGTCCTGATTTTCCTTTCATGGTTGCATCTCACTAAGTCATACCTCTACTTTCTCTTAGACTACTTTCCTGCATAGCATGCCATGTTGCACATTTGCAACCATTGCTTCCTTCCCCAAGCCACAATCCCTTGACTCTGATAACAATTGTTAGAGATAAAAAACACAAGAGAAATCAAATGATCACAAACCATACATAACAACAACACACCTAGACCACACACACCATGATTTTCTCTAGAAAACCCTGATCAAGGAAAAACCAGGCTAATAATTGATATGTTATCTTTTGGCTTAAATGCAACCAAGTTGGCCAACACCTAAGCCCCAACCAAATGAGTCTTTCACTTGCTTAACTTTGGCACATTACAATGGAGAATCCCAAAATGTTGCAAAGACTTTAACTACATGTAATACCATTGGCCATCAATATTGAGTGCTTGAAACCACTACTCTTGACCTAACAACTTTACCTCTTTCACCAAATCAAATTCACATAAAATATATTTAGTTTTTTTTATTATGTAGTCAAATGCCATTTAATTTTTGTATTTATAATTATAAATCACTACATCGTATAATTTTTGTTTTAATTAATTGTAGTAAATGATAAATATTTTTAATAACTATAATGAATTTTTACATACACTTAAGGTTCTACAATGACAATACATAGATTTAAGTAAAACCATGTGTTCCCATGTGCAATTTAGGTCATGTGACCTTTGGGTCATGTGCAAGTGTTGTCATGTGCAATTAGGGTCATGTGTAATTAATTGCACATGACCCTAATTGCACATGACAACACTTGCACATGACCCAAAGGTCACATGACCTAAATTGCACATGACCCTTCGACCTTCGACCTTCAACCTTCAACCTTCGACCTTGATCCTTGATCTTTCAACCTTTGGCCTTCGACCTTCGACCTTTGATCTTCGACCTTTATTTTTCCTTTGTCGACCTTTTTTCGACATTTTACTTCGGCCCTCGGCCTTAATCATTGATCCTTCGGCCCTTCTTGAACTTTCAACTCGCTTTTTAGACAACCTTAAGGGTCCCCTTCCCTTTCATCTAAAGTAATTTTTCTTGCTAAACAAATGATATATCTTTTTTAGTTTGAAGTATTATTACAATATATTGTGAAAGCCCTTCACAATAGTATGTAAAAACTATGGAGTAAAACCCTTCATAACATAATATAATGCAATGGATTTTAATTTGGTCGAAGGCCCGAACAAGAGGGTATATCCTTATATAAAGAAATACATTCTATTCATCCTAAAGAAACATGAATAACTTAGCATTCATTGTCCAAATGGATGCAATGCATGTTGGGAAAAAATTTCATTAAGATTGATCGTTTAATAGCAAAACATCACTTACACGGTACACATTGGTAGAAGAGCGATAAAAATATATTGATATGTATTGCACTTTTGATTTTGAAATTTCTTAAAAGAAAAAGAAAGGAAAAATTATCGTTTATGGGGTGAATTATTCTAATTTTCATTTTTGGTATCTGAGAGGAACCCAATAGTCCGCCTGGTTCGACATGTATGTGGGGTTTATGGCGTGTCCTCACTTGAAAATAATGGAGAAACAAATAACTAAGTTATTTGGATTTTTGTTGTAATTAAAAACTATATACTGTAGGTTGTTTCATATCTCTAACTATATATATATGTATAAAACATGTATTTGTTTCATATCCCTAACTAAATGTATATGTATAAAACATGTATGGGTTGATTTGTTAATTCACTGAGAAATCCAGCGTTGTGGTAGCCTCACGGGCTCCTCACCTGAGGACTAAAAAGTTTCATTCAATATGATATTGTCTTCCATTTTTTTTGTCGGTATTAGAGCAATAGGATCAGGGGCATTTGTGTTGTTTGTTTAATGACAGACCAGAGATGGTTGCTTTGACTTCTATCGTTGCTTTGCGTCATGGTGGCACGTGTTTTGACCGATCTGGTTTCAACGATTTTCATGCTGAGCATCTCTCAAATAGAATGCTCTAACAGTGTAAAGAAATGAAGCGTGCCGTACACCGGAGACAGCTACGCCTTGAGAAACTTCACAACATTGATCGATCAAGAAGTTGTCAGGATGTTGCTTACAAATTTATATTTTGAGGATTTCGAGGGTGTCACCGTGGCTATATGACCAACTCCAACTTCGACTCCATTGTTTCTCCCTGTGGCCGAGCACTTTGAACAACACAGAACAACAAATATACTCTCTCTGTGGTTCTACTTAGTGCTCTTTGCGGCCCCTTGGACTTCAACCTACGACTGTTGCATCATGCATCGAGACATCTGTCTAGTTAGAAGTTGGTCTAGGAAATCGCTTGAGTTCGTACTTACATCCAAAGGTTTGCAAAAGTGAAAACGGATGAATTTATGCTCGGATTTTGGGTACTGATGCTGAAAATCGTAGGATCGTTGGTGTGATTGCTGCTATTGGAGGAGGAAACATGTCATTTGAGTGGCATGTTCATATGATTTCCGAAGTGTTGTCTGGTCGACGCATTTTGTTGCAGAGATCCTTGGGGGTTATTCCACAAATGTTAGAGTCGTGACCTTGTCGTGTGTGTCGATTGAACCAAGATCGATTTGCAACATTTAATCAGCAACATTCGATCCATCTGTCGATTGAACCAAGATCGATTTGCAACATTTAATCAGCAACATTCGATCCATCTGTAGAGTATCTGATCTGATTGTAGAGATCGAGAGGTGACTTGCGCATGGAGACCAGAGTTGTGTTTGGTCTTGCTCTCTTTTTTTTTCGTATTAACACTTTCGACCATAAGGAGCTCATGCGTTGATGAGGGTGAACTTAAAAAATTAAAAATTTTGCATGGCAACGCTACACAATCTCATCGAAAAGTGCAGTGGTGAAGTTTAATTTTTTTTTATAAAGAAAGTACCTATGTCATTTAAAATGGGTAGCAAGATAAGTGGGCTTGATTGTGGGGAAAACTCCACATTTAAGGCGCTTGAGCCAGATGCGATTTGGGATGGATGACCTCCCGGGAAGTCCTGGTTACCGGGTACAAGCCACGGAAGTGATGATTGAAGCTATGTGATTTATTTCACTAGTTTCAATCCCACTTCTTCACCCCTGTGAGCATGACCCAATGCAATGAGTGCTAAGTGAACTATTCAAATCATAAGAAATTAGTCACTTACGACGACCTCTCATGGAAATGGTCATACGTGAATGACTTACTTAATGCAGTTGAATCCCAAATATCTAATATAATGCACTGCGTAAACCCCCTATACTTAAATTCAAAAAGGGGTTTTGATATTTTTTGAGGAGTACTTAGTGTGGGGATTTTATATTTGAAAAGGGGGATTATTTGTGAAAGGGATTTGGCATATTTTAACAAGGGCTTTATTTTTTATACATGAATTGAGCCCTATTAAAAAAAAATTAGCCTCCTTTCAAGTTTATTTGAAGTTGTTGGAAGTGCTCCTGAAAGGAATTGGGAGAAGATGGCAAATCCACTTGCAAAGACATATATGAATGAAGCAAATAAATTGGATGGCACGAACTACGTCAACTAGAAATTCAAGCTACAAAAATTGTTGGAAGGTTATGGCACTTGGACCATCATGAAGGGAGAAGAAGAAAAACCAACTATAGGCTCGACAACTACATTGATTCAAGATTAGGAGAAGCGAGAGAACAAAGCAAATATATTATTAATAATGTTTGTGAAAGATAATGTAATTCCTTATATTTGTGATTGTTAGACCTCTAATGCGACCTGGAATGCATTGAAGGAGATGCATGAAACTAAGAATACAAATCGAGCCATGTTTTTGAAGAGTAAGCTCATGTATATTAAAATAGAAGAGAATGAATCAGTTAGTGCCTTTATTTTGATAATCAAGCATTTGAAATATAATTTGGGAGATATAGGAGAATCATTACCTGCTACTGATCTTGTGACAATCACCTTAAATGGAATGTCAGAGGACTATCAGATGTTTATTATGGGTCTTGCAGCGAGGGAGAAAGCGCCAAATTTTCAGGAATTAACAAGTATATTGTTGCAGGAAGAAGAGATGCACAATAATTTGAAGCCTCATAATCCAGATTTGGAACTTGTGGCAAAGAAGAAATTCTTCAAAGGGAAACAAGGAGGAGCAAATAAAGGTGGAAGCTCATCTCAGCAAAGGCCATTTCTGAAATGAAATTAAGGTATGTCATTTGTGAGAAATGATTCTGGAATAAAATGTTTTTACTGTGGTAGAAGTGGGCATCCTGCCAGACACTGTTATAAGAAGAAAAGTGATGAATCTAGGCATAAACATAGAATATAGTCAGGACATTTTACAGGAGAAGCCCTGAATTCGGATCTCAAAAATCTTAAGGCTTTTGTGTCTAATGCTACATTGGCTGCTGAAATGGATGATGAAAATACATGGTTTTTGGATTCTAGAGCTTCGATTCATATGACATGTAACATGAGTTGGTATGAGAATTCCAAGGAGGTATGCAATGGTGCTAATATATATCCTGGAGATGATCACCCGCATCAGTTCAAGGGACGTGTGAATATTCTTGTAGAATTTCCAAATGGAAATGTAAGATACATTCCTAATGTTATGTATGTGCTTGGGACGAAGAAATTTTTTGTATCAATGTCTACAATTACAGATCAAAATTTGAAGGTTGAATTCTTCAAAACACATTGCATAGTGAATGATGTGTTGGATCACTGCAAACATGTTGCTTCGAGAGTCAGAGTTGGAGGCCTGTACAAGCTTGATGTCACTAGAAAAAGTCATCAAGCACTAAATTATACAACTATGTCATCAAAAATTATTTGGAATGAAAGGTATGGTCACATCAATTATCATGATTTATTGTTGCTGCAGAAACAAAGTATGGTTAAATGAATCCCTATGTTAAAGAATGAATATGTTGCTTGTGGAGGTTATGCATTAGGAAAAATTCACGTAGATGAATTTCCCTCTAATTCTGATAGGAGAAGAAGAGATGTATTAGAACTTGTGCAATTGATTTTTGTGGACCCATGCAGACCAGATCCCTAGGAGGTGCCTATTATTTTCTATTATTTATTAATGATTGCACAAGTTACACTTGGGTGTACTTCCTTAGGAAAACGAGTAATGTTTTTGAGTATTTCAAAGAATTCAAAAACATGGTAGAGAAGAAAACATGGAAGTTCATAAAAAGAATGCGCTTAGATCAAGGGGGAGAATACAGATTGGGGAACTTTGTTAAGTATTGCAAGGATCATGGAATAGTGCAACAATTTATAGTGCCCTATCGTCCACAACAAAATGGTGTTGCAAAAAGGAAAAACAGAACATTGGTGGAGTACGCACCGAGTATGATCAAAGGTAAGAACCTCTCAAATGATTTTTGGGCAGAAGCCATTAGTACTGCTGTTTATTTAGAAAATAAAAGTCCAACAAGGTATCTTGATCTCAAGACCCCATTCGAAGCCTTGTATGGGTTTAAACCAATAGTTCATGATTTGAAGGTATTTGGGTATAAGGCCTTTTCACATATTCCGAAAGAGAATAGAAAGAAACTTGATGCTAAAGGTATCAAATGTTTTTTTGTACGATACTACTGTTCAGAATTTAAAGCATATAAAATGTTTGATCCATATACTCATAGAGTATTTACGAGTAGAGATGTAATTTTCCATGAACAGGTAGATGAAGGAAATAAGGACATTTGTTATGAAAAGTGGCACATTCTTCCTGAAGTTGAAGAGAATAAAGAAAAATCAAAATAAGAAAACAGTGAGCAGCAAAAGCTTAAGGAAGAATCCAGTGAAATGGACATCACTAGCACTCAGAGCCCAATCAAAGATGGAAAAGTACCTTAAGAGAACATAGGTGAAAAAGATGAAGCACGAAGGAGATATACTCGACAAATTATCCTACTTGAAAGGTATAAGGACTATGCCCTGATGAGTAGTGTTTTGAATGTCATAGAACCCATGAGTTTTAATGAAGCTAATGAACATGAAGAGTGGAGAAAAAATATGGAGGAAGAATATGAATCTATAATTAAAAATAAAACCTAGGAATTAACTTAACTGCCTAAAGATAAAGAGCCCATTGGATGTAAATGGTTGTACAAACCCAAATTTAAAGAAAATGGCAATATAGATAAATGTAAAGCTAGATTGGTGGCAAAAGGGTACTCACAAAGGAGGGCATTGATTATGTAGAAACATTTGTACTTGTAGCTAAACTAAATACTATTAGATTGTTAATTGCATTAGCTACAAAGTACCATTGGAATTTTCACCAATTAGATGTAAAATCTCCTTTTCTAAATGGTGATTTAAAGGAGGAGGTGTATTTAACACAACCTGAAGGGTTTGTGAAAAATTGGCAGGAACATTTAGTTTGCAGATTAAATAAAGCCTTGTATGGGTTGAAACAGACACCTAGGTCATGGTATGAAAATATAGATTCCTTCTTTATTCAATAGGGTTTTATGAGGAGTCATGGTGATCCAAATATGTATACCAAGTTTGATGCAAAGGAGCATGTAGTAAAAATTTCTTTATATGCTGATGACCTAATTATTATAAGAAATTCAGTCAAACTGATTGATGAAATTAAGGAGAAGATGTCACAAGTATTTGAGATGAAAGATCTTGGTGAGTTACGTTACTGTCTAGGTCTTGAAGTGTGGAGAGATGTTGGCCAGAATTTTGTTACACAGGGTAAGTATGTTAGAGAAGTGCTTAAAAGGTTTAATATGGATTAGTGCAAAGTTGTTGTTGTTCTAGTGCAACAGAATGTGAAACTGCATTCAGATGATGGCTCAAAGGAGGTAGATGGTACATTGTATAGACAAATGGTAGGAAGTTTGAATTATCTTACTACAACTAGACCTGACATAACATACTCTATTAATGTGTTAAGTCAATTTATGGCGAGACCTCTAGAAAGCCATTAGAAAGTAGAAAAAGGAGTCCTCAGGTATCTTAAAGGAACAATTGATTTTGGTCTTAAGTATACTGATTCATTTGATCTTGAGATGAAGTGTTACTCAGATTCCGATTGGGCTGGTATTCCGAATGATAGAAGATCTACTACAGGTTATACATTTAGTATTAGATCTGGGATTGTTTCATGGAGTAGCAAGAAGCAACCTACTGTATCTTTGTCATCTATAGAGACAGAGTATAAAGCTTTGTGTACAACAACTTGTGAAGTTGTCTGGTTGAAGCGAGTTCTTCAAGATATAGGAGAAGAACAAAAGAAGGCTACAATGATCAAATGTGACAACCAGAGCTCGATCAAGTTGGAAAATAATCCAATATTTCATGCAATGACAAAGCATGTTGATGCTAAGTTTCATTTTATTAGAGAGAAGATACAATCTAAAGATTTTTTTCTTGAATATTGTAATGCTTGTGAAGATGCTGCTAATATTTTCACAAAGCCCCTTGGGAAGATAAAATTTAAATTATTTAGGGAGATGTTAGGTGTGGAATTCAATCCTTTATCCATTAAGGGGGTAACTTGAAAATATTGGAGAAACAAATAATTAGGTTGTTTGGATTTTTGTTGTAATTGGGAATTAGATCCTATTTTATAGGATGTTGTTTAATCTCCCTATTATTTGTATAAGACATGTATTGTTTGATTTGTTAATTTAATGAGAAATCCAACGTTGTGGTAGCCTCAAGGGCTCCTCGCCTGAGGCCTGCAAAGTTCCTCACCTGAGGACTGAAAAGTTTTATTCAATTTGATACTGTCTCCCATTTTTAGTTCCTCCTCTCCTTAAATTAGGTCGCAAACAAAGAGATTTGAATATTGGATCTCTCAATTTTCACATATTTCACATCCATTAGACAAATTATTCTATCTATAGTTAACTTTTATAAAAAAAAATATTGTACTTTGTTTATTAAATTCATTTTGATTATTTAACTATAATATTAATTTGACCTATTTATAATTAAAAAATGCGTTGTTAATTTTTAAACAAAGTTTATATTAAACAAAAAGCTTTAGATAATAAGCTTATTTATTATATTATTTTTTAAATAGTAAATTATATTTTTATTATTCCTCACGGTTTATAAAATAACCTAAAATTAGAAACTTTTTCCTCTAATAAATTCGTTGGAAACCCAAAATGTCTATTCTCAATATGCAAGATTGATTGCAAAAACAAGACCAAAGCTCCTAAAATCTATCGAATTCTCCGTCGCTTCAAATGGGCATTTTTAACCTTATTATTGATCATGTTTGAGATCTTGAGATCTTGCAATACCTTGTTACATTAGTATGGTCAATTAAACTTTTAAATTATAATTGGTCCATTTGTTATATATATATATTATATGTAACTTGCCAAATTGAGTGCATACAATATATAATAAAATATAAATGTTATGAAATGAAAATTATTAATATTGTAATTCTAGCTATAGTATCATTTATCTCACTTTACTTATGATAAATATAATGTAAGATGTTTATTGTATAGATACTAACACAGGTTTTATCTCAACACTATTTAAATTAAATTATATATATATATTATTATTATTAAAATTTATTTATAATTATCTATATATATATAAATTATTGGTATATTTATTTTATAGAGATCGAATAAGATTTAATGCATTTTACTTTGATGGGTGAGTGATGAGGGGGTAAGGATTCTGGTTTCAGGCGAGAGAAATTAAGCGATATGACGCATGTGTTATGGTAAGGAGATAACCACACCAAGTTGTGTCATTAGATCAGAAACCTCGAGAAGGAAGAGGCTTGTTATATATTGGGTCCATTTAGAAAACTTTGTTGCATTTGGTTTATTGACATGGGCAGTTGGGTGAGCGGTTTCACTATGACTAAGTGCGCACAGGATCTTCACTTGTGCATGCTCAATGGTATGGGAAGTTATGAGTTGGAAGAAGCCCATTGGGGTGTTATGTTTGCACTACAAATCTTGTTAGAGTGTCGATGAGGGTGGTGTGGGATCCTAGGGAGCACAGTTGGAGGTGCACAGGGTGTGTGCCTGGAATGGTGAATGAAGATTATATGTACAAATTAAAGTGAAGAAGCTCTACATTGGATGAATTTGTTGTGGATGCGAAGGAAATTCGGTAAGTGAGAGATTTTCCTCTTGTCTTAATTACCCTTTGTTTTATGTTTTTTCTCAATATTTGGCCACTTCAACTTGTTTCCTTTCTTGGGAGGGTGCAACTTTGAGGCCGATTTTCATTTTGGGGCTCTGGGGAGGCATAATTGGCTGGCATTCCTTTACTAAGGGCTCTGTAAAGGGCCTTCCCTTGGGTAATTGTGTCCATTTGATCCATAACTGGTGTCTTGGAAGTGTACGTGGCCACTACACTTATTGGGTGGTTAAGCTCCCTCATAAGGGCTAGAATAGTTGGAACTATAAGAGTGGGTAGTGTACCTCTTTCTCCTTGGCGACGTGGTGCTTAGATAGCTTGGTGGCTATGTTATGCCAACATGGGGATGCCCGACGAGGAATAAGTCCTCATGGCTAGCTATGGGAGCAGGTTGAATAGGCAGAGGAGTTAAATTCTGGAATGCCTAACATCTGTGTGACGTAGCCAGTGTCAAACCAGTGAGCAACTAGACGAGATCGAGGTGTGACTTGATCATATTCATTTCCATGTTCATGATGGTCATGGACCTCACGTGGTCCGAGTGCTGCTCATGCACCAAATCCTCTCACTTGAAATGTTATCTACTGGTTTTCATTTGTTTTATATGTGTGTTAGGGCTATATGGCTCTTTTTCTTTTGGGGGGATGACAAATCTAGTCGGAGTGAAGTGAGGAGCAGAAGGCCTCTTAACTATATTGTTGGGTTGTGTTATATTCTTTCCATGAATAGCCCACGCGCGGGGGAGGTTAGAAGGGGGCAGTAGCCCCCCCTGTATGTTGCGCTGCCTGGGGGTCACAGGTGGGGTGGCTACCCCATTGTTGGGGTCTGGGGCAGTTTCTCGGGAATTTTTTTTTGGACCCTATATTAGGTGGGTGGATCTACCTATGGCTCTGTGCATGGATTTCGCACATGGTTTTGGGCGCGATGGTTTTTGGTCCATGGTAATTATAGATCCGGTCAAGGGAACTACAATTATGTTCTAATCCAGGGTTAATGGATTGGGGTTTATGGATGTTTCGACATGTATATATATGTATTGTAACATTGAAAGGAACATAATGAAAAATCAATTTGGTAGTCCCGGTTTTGGGGTCCAGGGGAAAATCTCTGTGTATATTTGTTTTATGTGTTATGCTCTCGCCATTGCTTATTTTTTGTTTTTAGAATTCATACGCAGGAAATTTTTGTACGAGGTTAAAACCTACATTTGGTATTAGAGCTAGGTTTGGCTTTAAGGGGACGCTTTTGCTACTTAGGGGTTTTTCTCGGGCCTGTGGTAGACCCTATTCAGTGGGAGATCTATGGGATTGATTCTTGTGGTGAAAGAAGATGGCGAGCAATGGAAAGATAGAGATTGAGAAATTTAATGGTCAAAGTTTTGAGTTGTGGTAACTCACGATGGAGGATCTACTGGTGGATAAAGATTAATGGATCACGGTAGATCCAGGTACTAAACTAATGGTAGTGTCCAATGAACAATGGAAGAACTTGGATTGGAAGGCAAAAAGCAAAATACGATTGTGTGTCTCAGATTTAGTATTGCTGAATGTACCAGGGGAAGCTACGACGAAGGCTTTGTGAGACAAGTTAGGGACTTTGTGCCAATCTAAGTCTCTGGTGAATAAATTGTTCCTACGAAAAAAGCCGTATAACATGAGGATGAAATATGGAGACTCGATGACAGAGCATCTAAACGCATTTAATATTGTGGTAAGCTAGTTATTATCTGTTGATATTAAAATTTCAGATGATGATAAGTGCATCATTTTGTTGTGTTCTCTAGCAGATTCATGGGATAGTATGGTTGTTGCAATAGGTAGCAATGCAACTGCCTTGCACTTTGATGAAATAGTATCATCCTTGTTGACGAAGGAGATGAGATGGAAAAATATGGAGAGCTAGAATGGTGATGCGTTGTCTGTACGAGGATGGTCCCAGAATAGAAACAAAAATAAGTCCTTGAGTGGGAGATCTAAATCTCTAGGAAAATATGTAAAGGTGTTTTGGAAATGTGGAAAGGAAGGGCACCACAAAAGGGACTGTAAATCTAAAGCTCCTAAGAAAGGAAAGGGATCTGATAATGCTCCTTTTGCAGAGGTGAAAACCACCTCAGATGAAGGTGGGGATGTGTACTTGGCTTCTTCTTCAAGTACACATGTAGATCATGAGGCATGGTTGATTGACTCAGGTGCATCCTTTCACTTCACTCCCCATAGAGAGTGGTTCTACGAGTATGAGAAATATGATGGTGGTGATGTCTTCTTGGGGGATGAAAGAAAGACTAGAATCATTGGTTGCGGAAAATTCATGTTGAAGTTGCAAGGTTGAAGGATTAGAACACTTCCAGGTGTTTTGCATATTCATGCATTAGCCAGAAATCTGATTTTTGTAGGCAAGCTAGATGATGCAAGTGTAAAAACAATGTTGGAGAAAGATACCTGGAAGATGGTTCAGGAGCACTGGTATTAATGCACGGAGTTTAGATTGGAACTTTCTATAAGCTGAAAAGTAGCATTGTTATTGATGGGTGCAACAGTTCTATGGTTCCTGAAAGTGGAGCAAAAAATCTAGTGGTCTCTCAAGAAAAGACCATGCTATGGCATCAAAGGCTTGGACATATTGGAGAGAAGGGCCTTCAAATACTTCATGGTAAATGTATGGTAGAAGTTATGTCTAATAGCTCTTTGGATTTTTATTTCTATGAAAATTGTATATATGGGAAGAAAAATTGGGTGAGTTTCCCCTCTACTGGTAAGAGGGCGAAACAAATATTAGAGCTTGTGCACAATGATTTGTTTGGACATGTGTCGGTTCCATCACTCGGTAAGTCTATGTACTATGTATCATTATAGATGACTTCTCAAGGAATACATGGATATATTTCCTCAAGAAGAAATCTGAAGTCTTTGACAGGTTTAAAGAATTTAAGGCTCTGGTGGAAAACCAGACAAGGAAAAAGATAAAGGTGTTGAGGACAGATAACGATGGAGAGTTTTGTAAGAAGGAATATGAAGAGTTCTGTAAGAAGTGTGGTATAGCACAAAAGAAGAATACTCCATACACACTTGAGAAAAATGGAGTTGCAGAAAGAATGAACAAGATGTTGATGGAAAGGGCAAGACACATGCTCAGTGGTGCTGGGTTAAGACAAGAATTCTGGGCAGAGGCAGTGGAGACTACATGTTACCTGGTCAACAGATCACCTTCATCAACATTAGAGGATAAGATTCCACAAGAGGTATGGACTGGAAAGAAATCTTCTCTTTCACATCTGAGGGTATTTAGATGTGATGCATATTTACATGTTCCAAAGGAGAAAAGAACAAAGTTGGATAGTAAATCTGAAAAGTGCATCTTTATTGGGTATAAGGATGGTTTAAAATGTTATAAGCTTTGGAACCCAGTAATAAGGAAGGTTGTGTACAACTGAGATGTGGTGTTTAGAGAGGTGAAAGATGTTATTAAACATGACGTCCTACCAAAGGAACCTCAGAAGATAGAGTTTTAGCTAAAGGAGGAAGAATTAGACTCTACAGTAGAAGAGGAATCAAAAGATGAAGAGCCACAAACTCTGGTTGTGAGAAGATCAATTCGAGAAAGAAGGCAACCAAAAAGGTATAGTCCATCTGCTTTCTGTTCAAATTTTTCTTTATCTATTACTGATGATGATCCCAGAACTGTGAAGGAAGAAGTAGATTCAAAGGATGGAAAACGCTAGAAAGAGGCCATGGTTGATGAAATGACATCTTTTCACAAAAATGAGGCTTGGGATCTGGTGGAGTTGCCAAATGGAACAAAACCCATTGGCAGCAAATGGGTGTTCAATAAGAAGATGAATGCATAAGGAAAGGTGGAGAAATACAAAGCTCGGTTGGTAGATAAAGGTTATTCCCAGGTGTCGAGAATTGATTTTGGTGATATTTTTTCTCCTGTTTCCAAGGTAGCTTCTATTAGATTACTTTTATCTTTTTCTGATGCTTTTGATTTTGAGGTAGAATAGATGGATGTGAAGACAACATTTCTTCATGGGGATCTGGAAGAAGAGATCTACATGAAGAAACTTGAAGGCTTTGTTGTGAAGGGTAAGAAAGAATTGGTATGCAAGTTAAAAAAGTCTCTATATGAGTTTAAAAAATCACCAAGGATGTCGTATCAGAAATTTGATACATTTATATGGAGACTTGGTTTCACCAGAAGAAAATCAGATCACTGTGTGTATTTTAAATTAATTGGTGATCGTGTTATTTATCTGGTCTTGTATGTGGATGATATGTTTCTAGTTGGAAATGACAAAGAAATTATCCAGGATTTGAAGATGAAATTGTCCTCCAAATTCGACATGAAAGATCTTGGTGTTGCAAACTATATTTTGGGCATGGAAATTGAACGAGATCGGGCAAAGAGGAAGCTCTGGTTAAACCATAGGAAGTATGTCGAGACAATATTACAGAGGTTTAATATGCAGGATAGTAAACCGGTGAAGGTTCCTATTTCTCTAGGTGTAAAGTCATCTGCTGAATAGTGTCCTAAGACACAAGAAGAGGAAGAGGACATGTCCCATGTTCCATATGCAAGTGTAGTCTATAGCTTGATGTATGCGATGGTCTATACTAGACCAGACATTGCACATGCAGTGTGAGTATTGAGTAGGTTTATGTCAAAACCAGGGAAGGAGCATTGGACAACAGTGAAGCGGGTTTTCAGGTATTTGCGTGGCACTAGTGATTATGGTTTGTGCTACTAAGGAAGACCAAGATTGGACAGAGTTTTGGAAATTTGTGGCTTTGTTGATGTAGATTGGGCTGGAGATCTGGATCAAAGAAGATCTACAAGTGGATATGTGTTTAACCTATTTGGAGGTGCAGTCAGTTGGATGAGTAAGAGACAATATGTAGTGCCACTTTCAACTACAAAGGCAAAATACATGGCAGGCACTCATGCAAGCAAGGAAGCAGTTTGGTTGCAGAGATTGTGTTCAAGTATGGGGTTAGTAAAGTGAGCTATAAGGAATACACTGTGATAGCCAAAGTGCAATTTTCTTGGTAAAGAACCCTACTTATCATTCAAAGACAAAGCACACTGATGTTCAGTATCACTTTGTGAGGGATATGGTAGAAGACAGAAAGGTGTCGCTGGTAAAGGTGGACAGTTTGAAGAATACTGCAGATGCATTGACAAAGTCTGTGAGCACTTAGAAGTTCTCTTGGTGTAGAGAAACAATGGGCGTTGTAGGGTTGGATCAATGACTATGCTTTCCTGTGGCCCTTGTGAAAAGAAAACAACAAGCGGGAGAACGTTGGTTTGTGTTATATTCTTTCCATGACTAGCCCATGCAAGGGGGGGGTTATAGAGGGGGCAGTAGCCCCCCTGTATGTTGCACTGTCGGGCGGTAGGCCCCCTGTACGTTGCACGGGTCCAAGGTAGCGCCTAGGGAAATTTGTTTGGACCCTATATTAGGTGGGCAAACCAACTATGGTTTGGTGCATGGATTTCACACATGGTTTTTGGTGCGATGGTTTTCGGTCCTTGGTATTTTGTAGATCTGGTTAAGGGAACTATGGTTATGTTCTAATCTAGGGTTAATGGATTGGGGTTTATGGATGCTTCAACATGTATATATATATGTGTGTGTGTGTGTGTATTGTAACATTAAAAGGAACATAATGAAAAATCAATCTGGTAGTCCCTGTTTTGGGATCCAGGAGAAAATCTGTGTATATTTGTTTTATGTGTTATGCTCTTGCCATTGCTTATTTTTTGTTTTTAGAATTTGTATGCAGGTAATTTCTGTACGGGGTTAAAACCTACATGTATGATATACCTTTTTGAAGAATTAATGAAAATATTTTGACTGACCAAAAAAAAATATTTAATGAATATTATTAAGTAGATGAGATTATTGATACATAAAATATTTTTTCATAATATTTAATACTAAATTTATTATATTTTTTATTTTTATTTATTGAGTTGAGAAGTGCTCTCCAACCAATATGGTAGAGATGTTGTAATGTCCTGTCTTGTCCTATTTAACATTTTGACTTAGTCAAATTGCATAAAAATTAAAATTCAAATTAAAGCAAATAAAATTATAAATTAAAATAAAATAGTGAATTTACCATTGATAATTTTTGGACTCTATGTTTTGAATATAATATTTTAAAATGTAATATTTTTTTTTTAAAAAATAATATAATATATTTTATTTTTTCAATAAAATTATTCTTTTTTTTTACTCGGTGAAAGTAAAATAAAAATAAAAAAACCGATTTGTCTTTAGTGAGACTTTTTGGAATTTTTTTGAGTCTAATTTCTCTAAAATCCGGTAGGAATTTATTAAAATCACAAGCTTGATGGGTAATCCCTGCAGAATCGAAGTTCCCTAGGGATTTTTTCAGGGCACTGAATCCATATATACAGTCTTAAAACCAATTTAAATAACAAAAATCAAGATTTGACCTCAATTGTTTCCATCTAATTCCGGCATTGGAAAGTCCAAAAAGTCGCACTCAAGAAAACTCCTAAAAAACTCGTGAAAACATTTTTACTTGGTCAAAATAAAATAAAATAAATAAAAAAATAACTTCATGGTATTGGCCCATGGTATTCATGTGGAATATAGCCTATTTGAATGGAGAAATTAAACCAACCTAGATCCATCTTAACTCCACATCTACCAAATTGAGAGGGATCAAATCTCATTTCACTTTAAAAGAGATTTGCATCTCAAGAGATTTGATCCCTCTTCACACTTGGTAAATCTGGAGTTAAAATAAATCTAAGATAGTGTTTTTATGATTTTATTTACATTGCATTATTTTTTGTTTTGATTTATATTAAAAATTTATATTTAATTTATTAATTAATCCTTTTGAAATTAAAAAATAATTTTATTTATATATTTTAATTTGAAAATAAATATATTATTCTTTTACCTATTTAAAACATCTTAATGTTAGCCTGTGACACATAAAAGTGTCAATATAATAGTTGAATATTTACTAATATGATAATCCTACTTCTCTAATATATCCATAAGTATTTTACCCTCTTAAATAAGACCTTGCATGAAAATAGGAATCTTTAGACCATATTCCAATTTCCAAGTTAAATACACAACATAGCTATTACAATTCACCGACGTGCTTATTCTATAAAATAGATACTTATTATAATTTGAAATATTATATCTATGGTTGGATTTTTATCAAATAATTGTATTTCGTTAAGCATTCCATTAAAGATTTGCTATGTACCAAATAATTAGCATGAAATTTTTTTTGTCAAACACTCTGTTAGCATATTCACAATATTATGGAAGCTCTTTTCAATTAGTTGTTTCAAAAACGCTTTATCCCACATAATAGGTAGGGATTGCAAGCTCTAATTGAACCCCATTTTCTATTATTTGAGATGAAACTTATTTTGTTATTTCTTTTGCAAATGTATATGGATCAATGTCTTAGTTATCTTATTCTTCAATCTATATTTTACATGTAGATTTCCATCTAATTATAAATGTTAAGATAAAAATAATAGAATTGTAACTATTTAGGTCAATGTCTTAGTTATCTTATTCTTCAATCTATATTTTACATGTAGATTTCCATCTAATTATAAATGTTAAGATAAAAATAATAGAATTGTAACTATTTAGGACTTCCAAAGGAAATTCTAATGGTCAAGCATAACTAGAACTTAATCATTCACCAAAATCCATAAATCCTTTCAAAGAAATTCACATTAGAGTGCCCAACTACCATTGGGGCTTGCATTTGACTTTATATCCATAAATGATTATGTAAGATGTTAATTGATGCTGCATGCTAGGGGCTTGTAACTTAAAAATTAACACACACAGTAAAACTGAAATCCACACAATAAGAATGCACATAAAATCTCAGAAACAATTCATAATAAATAAAATATTTATAAGATAACTATTGGCCTAATAATTGGCCTCTCATTCCTCACTCCATTTCTCACTTACACTTACATGCCTCATGGGCTCACCTAGATTTATACAAGTGGATCTGAACCCAAAGTAAGTTCTAGATCCTAAACAAAATTCCACAATATCTATCATGATCCATAAAATCTCTCACCTAATCCCTTATCTCTAAATAAGATCTAATTAACCGACATATATCTCAACTCTTCCAAAATACTTTCGAACCTTCTCGTATTTACAATAATTCTCATTCTATCCTAAAACTATAGGAAAAACACATTAAATAATTAAATCCTAACTTAGGAAACTAACTCCTTTGGTAAAAATGTTACCCTAGGTTAGATGCTCCTGCATTAGACTCCCCACGTAAAAGAAAATCATGGTCTCCCGATCATATGTCTTTATAAGTTGATAAAAATCCTCCTGGATCTCAAACTTTAGTTTGTTGTTGATCAACTGTTCAGCCATATTGTTGCCATTCTATTGTTGTCTTTTTCTGTCTTCAAGGTTTCCAAACTTTATGTTGTAATTATTCTCCTGCTTTGTTGATGTATTCTCAATCAGTCAAATGCATCATGTTGTTGTCTTTATGCATCTTCTTGCAATATCTTGGTTTATGTGTTTTTTCCATCAGTTTCTTTAATCTTTCAATTTCAATATCCAATCTAGTTTCTGACTCGAGTTTACTATTATCATATTGGAACATTAATTCATATTCATCTACATTTTCTATGCTTTCATCCTCAACATTAAATTGCAAACTACATTTTATCTTAGTTTCCACATTTTTACTGCTTGAACATTTCTCTTCTTTATTTGCAACTTGATTGGATTTAGGTTCCATCAACAAATTTTCTAGCAATTGTAGTTCTTATTCACATTTCATAAGCATTTTACGGTCACTTTTAGAAATCATTTCAATATACTGGTCTTCATCCTCGCATGAAACAAAATTAATATCCTATCCATCATATGCAACACATCCTGCATCCACACATCAATTTTCATATTTAAAAACATAAGGCTTTATAGTCTCGAGAGATGGTTCCATCCTCAAGTCTTTATGTTGATCTTCTAAATAGTTGGTCGGACCATCTCTGGGAATCAAACCCACGTTCACATCAATGGACTTCATTTCAACATCATCGTCGTCCTCACTGAGCATCGGTCCTTGTTTTGGTTCACAAATGCATACATTCATCCGGGTTATCTGGAGTTTTTCCGATTCCCTTAACGAAACTTTCAACTTGTGTTTTTGTCTCCTTTCAATCAATTGCTTGATTGGCCATCTAGTTGTTTTCTTCATTATCCATCCATGTTTCTGACTTTGTAAGAGCTTCATCAACACGCCAATTCGTTCCTTTAACTCAACGATCTCTTTCTCAAATTCTTCATCACTTACACCAACTGCTATGACATTGCTATGACTATCCATAATCATCTCCTTCTTCCCTTGTATAAGCTCCTTTGTACTCTACTTTCTTTCCTACAAACCACTGTAAAGAAGATTTACCAAACTTCTAGGTGTTGGCTCTACCGATCATGCACCCATTACATTCAGTGACTCAAACTTAAATGCACTTTTGACTTAATTTATGACTCAAATTTTCCTTTTGACTCAAGACTTCTAATTTGACATCATCGCTTCATTAATGGACCTTGGGTGTCGGGTATAACTGAAAATGCACCTTTTTATACAATATATAAATAACTGAAAATTTAACTTAACTCCAACTTAAACTCTCAAATTCAACTCTTGACTTTTACCTATTACATAAAAATCTCAAGACTTTCCATAAATTTCTTTTATTTTTAATTTCACTTCTATCTTTGACTTAATTAACTATTTATTTTTACAAGTAACCAAACAAATTTATATTACATACTAAACCTTCCCATGTTCACTTTTATGTTCCAAAAAATATCTTTTTTGAAATTTTCTCTTTCTCCTCCTTATTTAACCATAATCTATGGTTAAAAAAAAACCTCATTTCCTTCCTCATAGTTTTCCACTCTTCCAATGAACTTTATAACATATAATAATATTATAATGTTATTTTTCATCACTTCCCATCATAACTTGTCTTTTTTTTGGCATCATGTTTTTAATATAATTTTCAATCTTTGTGCTTTTCCACACTCTTCCAATGAACTTTATAACATATAATAATATTATAATGTTACTTTTCATCACTTCCCATCATAACTTGTCTTTATTTTTTGGCATCATGTTTTTAATATAATTTTCAATCTTTGTGCTTTTCCACATGATATGAAATAAAACATGCATGCCCTTAAATGATGCCTTTTTCTTTAAACTTTAATGGAGTTCCTTAAAAGTGAATTGATGTTGCAAACTTTAAAATTTAGGCATGTAAAAATCCATACTTTTAACAGACTCCATTCCGCGCTCTGCCTTTATATGTTCTTTTTTTCTAGGTATTTGTCGTTTTAGAAACGCCTTTATTTTTTAGAAATCTTTTTATGATTCCCAATCTACTAACATTAAAATTATCATTTATTTTTTAGAAATTGGTCTTTGGTTTCCTTCATCTCCACGATACTTTGTTCAATTCGGGAATTTGGGTGATCATTTGGGCTGCTGCGATGGGGCCTCTGTTGATGGTTCATGTGGATGGGGGTTCTTATCCGTCTCTGTCTTAATAGGGAATATCATTTCTTCGGTAATGGTGGCAAAAGAACTAACAGTTTTGGGCTGAGTTAGTGGCGCTGGGGAATTTTCTAGAATGCGGTGTGGCTTGCCATTGATTCTTTTAGGTTTGCTGGAAAATCTAAGGTGGTCATAGATTCTCTGTAGGGGCAGCTCCGGAAGGTTCTTTAGCTTCACCATTGGACGGTCAACATTGTTGAAAATATAATTTCAGCTATTGAACCGTGCACGTTAATTCACCAAAACAGCTCCAGAAACTGCTACCTTATCGGACCGCTTTTGGTTTGCAAGTGGATTTCGTACAAACTCATCCGATGCAATCAATTTTGGATGCGCGTCAAATGTACTTTCAGTAAAACCACCTTCCATCGGGACATAAAGTTCAGTTGAAAAGGTTCTCCCGATATTGTTATGAACCGTTGAACCGTTCGATTGCGAGGATGACTGTCCACATCAAGTCAAAGTTGGGTACACGTCTGCAGGGCATGGGGATTGCGTGGAGTAAAATAATTTTTTTGGTTCACTGCGGTAAAATATAAATGAAATTAAATGTGTTCGTAGATTGTAAGTAGAAGATTTTAATTTTAATGTTTTTTTTTACTTACGAAGGTATAGACATAGCATATAGTTTTTAATTATATTGTTTTAATAATTCGGGCATGGAGATTGCGTGGAGTAAAATAAATTTTTTGGTTGACCGCGGTAAAATATAAATGAAATTAAATGTGTTCGTAGATTGTAGGTAGAAGATTTTAATTTTAATGGTTTTTTACTTACGAAGGTATGGACATAGCATATAGTTTTTAATTATATTGTTTTAATAATTCAAGGGAGTATGATAGGGAAAAAGTGTGAAAATATGTAAGTAAGTTTTTTTTGTTAAGAAAATACACACAACAGTGTGAATGTAAGAGTGGACTTATGTATTGGAATGAAAAATGCATAGGAATTCGAGGTAAAAATATATTTGCAGCAGAGCATATGTAAGGGATTTCTTTTACAGCGGTAAATCCATGTAATTTTTGTTTTCACACAGTAGTGAATGTAAAAAAAAAAAATTACACACAGTGGTGTAAAATTTCAAAAGGAAACAGAGTAATTTCTTTTGAAGTTCTTGGTGAATTCCTCTGAGAAAAAGAGGATGAATTTTGTATCAGTGTTTTATTAATGAATACAAAGTGTTTTTATGTATGAGGAAAAACTCTGTGTGCTCAGAAATTTTTAAAGCTTCCCTATGCCAAGGTCCTGTGGAGAAAAACAGAGCATTGTCTCTGTGTTCAGTTAATTTGTTTTTGGAATTTTATCAGAAAAATTCCCAACAGTGGTATCAGAGCTTGCTCCAGGCTCTTTGAAGGTGTCAAAGAAGCTGAAGGAAGGAGTTTTTTTGCTGCATCAGTTTCTCAGTAGAGTGAAGACTCAGTCAAAGATCCAGGGATTTCTCAGATTAGTTTTTTGTGTTGCTGCTGAAAAAAACAGTCAGTATTTTTAATACACAGTCAAGGATTTAGAAGCATAGCTTAGAATGCAAGGAATGGCCAGCACAAGCACTAGCATATGTATTTTTAATCCTCAGCTCCCACAGCTCAATGGGAAAAACTATGACTATTGGGCAATAACCATGAGAGCCCTGTTTGTTTCACAAGATTTATGGGAATTAGTTCAAGATGGTTTTGAAGAACCACCAGATGAAAATGAGTTCAATAGGTTAACTCAGACAGAGAAAGATCTATTGAAGAGCAATAGGAAGAAGGATTCAAAAGCCCTTGTATTTTTGTATCAGTTAGGGCATGATAGTGTGTTTCCAAGGATAGCAGCAGCCAAGACATCCAAAGAAGCATGGAAAACTCTCAAAACCGCCTATCAAGGCATGGAGAAAGTGAAGACAGCAAAACTACAGTTGTTGAGGAGAGATTTTGAAAATCTTTACATGAAGGAGTCAGAAAATATTGACTCATTATTTACACATGTGATTGGATTGGTCACACAGATGAGGACTCATGGAGAAGTTCTTGAAGAAAGGAGGATTGTGGATAAATTATTGAGGGTCCTACCCTCAAAGTTTGATGTGATTGTCACCACCATAGAAGAGACAAAGGATCTCTCAAACTTTTCAGTTGATGAACTTCATGCATCATTGATAACACATGAGTAGAGGTTGAGTAGAAATGAAAACTCATCTCTAGAGCAAGCCTTCAAGACCCAGATGTTCTTTGGAAAAGGAAGAGGTCAAGGCAGAGGAAACAAGAGAGGAAGAGGCAGAAGCCAAAACAGAGGTGGAAGAAACAGTCCAACAAATGCTCAAGGAAGAGGCAGCAATCCAAATCAGAACCAAGGCCAAGGAAGCAGCCAACAAAGTGGACATCATCATGCTCAAGGACAAAGATATGAAAAATCCAATGTCCAATGTTATTACTGTAAAAAATATGGGCATTATGCAAATGAATGTAGGAAGAAGCAACATGATATGAGTAATAGATCTAGTACAAATATCACTAGAGAAAATATCAGCCAAGATAATGTTTTATTAGCTTGTAACATGGCTGAAACAAATAGTGAAGACATATGGTTTTTAGACTCAGGTTGCAACAACCATATGACAGGAAACATAGCTTTGTTTTCTGCTTTAGATCAAAGTGTGAAGTCACAAGTCACACTTGGGATTGATAGTAAAATTTCTGTTATGGGAAAATGAGAAGTCAAAATATTTACAAATAAAGGTGAAAAGAAAATCATAGCAGATGTCTATTATGTTCCTGGAATGAAGTGTAACCTCTTAAGCATTGGGCAGCTTGTTCAAAATGGTTACAATGTTTATTTTGTGAATGATGTATGCACCATCATGGATAGAGCACCCATCAAATGATGTATTGCTGAAGTGAAAATGACAAGGAACAGGATGTTCCCTCTTAGAATTAGAGCAGATTTGAAAAACAAAGAAGTAATTGCAGCAGTTACCCAAGAGGCTTTCCAAAGCGTGCCTGAAAATTGGTTGTGGCACTTGAGATTTGGATATCTCAACTTTGGAGGTCTTAATTTGTTGAGCAGAAAATGGATGGTAAGAGGATTACCATTGATAGAGAAACCAAACAACCTTTGTGAAGGTTGCATATTGGGAAAACAACACAGAGAAAGTTTTCCATCAGGGAAAAGCATAAGGGCAAAAGCACCCTTAGAGATTGTTCACTCAGATGTATGTGGACCGATGCAAACTCCATCACTAGCAGGCAGCCAATATTTTCTAACATTGAATGATGATTTCACCAGAAAAACTTGGGTCTATTTCCTTAAGAACAAAAGTGAAGTGTTTGAAAATTTCCGAAATTTCAAAGCACTTGTAGAAAACCAAAGTGGGCTGCATATCAAAGTCTTGAGAACTGACAGAGGAGGTGAGTATATCTCCAAATAATTCCTACGGTTTTGTAGATAAAATGGAATTCATAAGCAATTCACAGCTAGGTACACCCCACAACAAAATGGAGTTGCTGAAAGAAAGAATAGGACCATCATGGATATGGCAAGAAGCGTGTTGAAGGCAAAGCATTTGCCAAATGACTATTGGGTTGAAGTTGTAAATTGTGCAGCATATATTTTGAACAGGTGTCCTACAAAAGCAGTGATGAACAGAGTGCCGGAAGAAGCATGGAGTCAGAGAAAGCAAAGAGTCACCCACATGAAAGTTTTTGGATGTGTCGCTTATGCACACATTCCAGATCAGCTAAGGAGGAAGTTGGACAGCAAAGGGGAGAAATGTATTTTCATTGGATACAGTGAGGAATCCAAAGATTATAGGTTGTATATCCCATCTACCAAGAAATTTTTTGTGAGTAGAGATGTTTAGTTCATTGAGAAGGAAGCTTGGGATGGAAGCATAGGGAAAACAATCAATATTAAAAATTGTTTGTCTCATGATGAAGATGATGAGGAGATGGCTGAAATACATCCCCAAACAGCAGCGCCAACATAAGGACAACAAGCGACACCCTTGAGGAGAAATGAAAATGCTTCTCTGAGCACACAACAAGGAGGAAATTCAAGTGCATCTTCAAGCACTTGCACACCGAATGAAAGAGGTAAAAAATTCAGAAATTTAAGTGATATTTATGATGAAGGAATGAGTTTTTTATTTGCCTTGTATTGTCATGTTGATGATCCTATTCATTTTGAAGATGCAATTAAAGATAAGAAATGGATAGAAGCTATGGATGAGGAAATGAATGCCATAGAAAGAAACAAGACATGGGAGCTGGTTGAGCTACTGAAAAGTAAAGAAGTCATTGGAGTCAAATGGGTTTATAAAACCAAGAGCAATGCTGAAGGCAAGATAGAAATACACAAGGCAAGGCTGGTTGTCAAGGGATACAAGCAGCAGTATGGGAGAGATTATGAGGAGAATTTCGCACCGGTTGCAAGAATGGAAACCGTGAGAGCAGTGCTATCCATAGCAGCTCAAAACAAGTGGAAATTTTACCAAATGGATGTGAAGTCAACATTCCTAAATGAAGTGCTAAAGGAAGAGGTTTACATTGAACAACCTCTAGGCTATGAAAAGAAAGGCCAAGAGCACAAAGTGTGCAGATTGAAGAAAGCTCTTTATGGGTTGAAGTAAGCGCCAAGAGCATAGTACAATAGGATAGATTCATATCTACTGGAAAATGGATTTGACAAATGTGAGGGAGAACCCACCGTCTACATCAAAGAAAATGATGGTAAATTTTTAATTGTTGTGTTGTATGTTGATGATATAATTTTTTTTCAGGTAATGATGACTACCTCATTGAACATTTCAAATCAGTCATGAAAGAAGAATTTGAGATGACTGACATGGGTTTGCTGAGATACTTCTTAGGAATAGAAGTAGATCAAAATGAAAATGGAATTTTTATCTCTCAAGCAAAATATCTAAATGAAGTGTTGAGTAGATTTAATATGCAAGAATGCAAGGCTGCAATCACTCCCACAATAATGGGATTAAAACTCAGCGAAGAGGACAACAGCAAGGATTTTGATCCTAGCTTGTATAAGAGCATAGTTGGCAGCCTTCTGTATTTAACTGCAACTAGACCTGATATAATGTTTTCTGTTAGTTTAATTTTCAAATTCATGGAGAGGCCAAAAGAAGCACATTGGCAGGCAACAAAAAGAATTCTGAGGTATGTCGAAGGTACTAAAATGTTTGGCATTTTATATACCGTCTCAGAATGTTCAGATTTAGTTGGATACACTGATAGTGATTGGGCTGGAAGTGTAGATGATCGGAAAAGCACTTCCGGTTATGTCTTTCACATGGGTTCAGGAGTCATTTCACAGGCTTCTAAGAAACAGCCTATCGTGGCATTGTCTACAGCAGAGGCAGAATATGTGGTAGCTACAGCAGCAACATGTCAAGCAGTTTGGGTAAGAAGGATGTTAAGGAGCTTAGGCCAAGAGCAGGCAAAAGCAGCATTGATTTTTGTGACAATAGCTCAGCTATTGCATTATCAAAGAATTCAATGTTTCATAAGAGAACGAAACACATTGACACAAGGTTTCACTGCATCAGGGAATTGGTAAGCAATGGAGAAATTGTCTTAGAACATTGCAGGACTCAGGAACATGTTGCAGACATTTTGACAAAGCCATTGGACCAGAAAAGCTTCGAATTTTTGAGGAAGTGTCTGGGTATGACTGAATGCCCAGTGGTTGAAATTAAAGGGGAGTGTTGAAAATATAATTTCAGCTGTTGAATTGTGCACGTTAATTCACCAAAACAGCTCCAGAAAACCGCTACCTTATCGGACCACTTTTGGTCTGCAAGTGGTTTTCGTACAAACTCATCCGATGCAATCAATTTTGGATGCGTGTCAAATGCACTTTCAGCAAAACCACTTTCCATCGGGACATAAAGTTCAGTTGAAAAGGCTCTCTCGATATTGTTATGAACCGTTCGATTGCGAGGATGACTGTCCACCGTCGATCAAGTCAAAGCTGCGTACAGGTATGCAAGGCATGGAGATTGCGTGGAGTAAAATAATTTTTTTGGTTGACCGCGGTAAAATATAATGAAATTAAATGTGTTCGTAGATTGTAGGTAAAAGATTTTAATTTTAATGTTTTTTTTACTTACAGAAGTATAGGCATAGCATATAGTTTTTAATTATATTGTTTTAATTATTCACCGGAGTATGATAGGTAAAAAGTGTGAAAGTATGTAAGTAATTTCTTTTGTTAAGAAAACACACACAACAGTGTGAATGTAAGAGTGGACTTATGTATTGGAATGAAAAATGCATAGGAATTCGAAGTAAAAATATTTGCAACATAGAATATGTAAAAGATTTCTTTTACAACAGTAAATCCATGTAATTTTTGTTTTCACACAGCAGCGAATATAAAAGAAATTTTTACACACAATGGTGTAAAATTTCAAAAAGAGACAGTAATTTCTTTTGAAGTTCTTGGTGAATCTTCTGAGAAAAAGAGGATGAATTTTGTATCAGTCTTTTATTAATGAATACAAAGTGTTTTTATGTATGAGGAAAAACTGTCTGCTCAGAAATTTTTAAAGCTTCCCTGTGCCAAGATCCTGTGCAGAAAAACAGAGCATTGTGTCTTTGTGTTTAGTTAATTTGTTTTTGGAATTTTACCAAAAAAATTCCCAACAAACATCAAGGCTCTTCATTCCTCCTTCTTTGTCCTTCATATATGTGTTCAGAGAAGGAAAATTGGTCACTTATGTTCTAAGAGAGGGATCACTCTCTGTACTGCTTTTATGTTTTTTGAGCTCTGGGTCGATGGAATTATACACGAAGCTCGCTCCTTCGCTTTATGATCCTTTGTTTTGTTTTTTTGGGGATGCCTTTGTTTCTTAGTCTGGTCTATCTTTTCTTCTCTGTCTTGACCTTGTCTGTCTTTTTCGGGCACGGCTAATATTTGTTCTTAATGATTTCCTCTCTTCTTCTTTGGTCTGGTGTTCGTTTGATTAAATTATTTTCCTACTCCTCTTCGGTTTCTGCCGTCTATAAAGCCATATGTAAATTCTCATTGTTTTAATGAAGAATAATTTTTTTTAATCAGATTTTTCTTTTTTTCACACCATAGGCTTTCAAAGTAATTCTACTTCTCTCTCCACGTTCGACGCTTTTCACACACAAAATCTATTGACAGAGATGCCTTTTAGTTTCCGGGGATTTACGTTGATTTGCTTCCTTTTGCAGCTTACCAAAAATAATCTGCAAGCCTTTCTAGTTGAATTGGCGCCTTCTAATGCATTCTTGTGAAGGTCGGCTTGAAGTTTTTCACTGTTTGGTGTTGGTGAACTATATAATTCCATAAACAATAACGCTAAGGGTGACACCGTATATAGTAGCAAATATGTAAAAGCACCGCTTTGAAAAATTGAACAAATATGCTACCATCAAAAGAATTCTTGTGCGGGCTAGGTTAAGGCTCACCTGAAGGAAATGAATTTTGTGAATAATTGAAATTTATGTCTCCACGTAAATGAATCCACACACATGTCCATAGTTTTTCAATGACTTCATGATCTTCCAGAGTGCTCCACAATTCACAAAGCTCCGCGCAGACAACGCAGGTATTCTTCATGCAGGGTCATAGATATCTGTATTATCTTTTTCAGGTACGTAGGCTCCTCTCAATCATTTTTTCTCGATTATCGCAACAGTAAATCTCCTCTGTAGAAAACGTAATCTGACAGATCCCTTTCTCAGGCATACACAGTAGCAAGTTTCTTCACACAACTCGCTTTCACTATCCTTTATGCAATTACATTCTTCATAGTATGTTCTCCTTACAACATCGATCCCACGATGCTCATGTTGCAGATTTTCCAGTGATCTTCCAAAGTTGCTCTCTGATTTCCATTTGTAACTTCCATTCTCAAGTTTATCCAACATGGAAAGCTAATTCATAATTTAATTAGATTTCCAAAAGTTTATCCAACATGGAAAGCTAATTCATAATTTAATTAGATTTCCAATGAACACAATTTTCCATATAAGATCGGAATTTTAACAATTGACTTGACTGGAATAGAAATATGGAATTCATTTACTCCTTAAATAAATCAAAATCAACTTGTTGTAGGGGATTTTTTTGGTAAAATCCCAAAAACAAACATAAACGGCACACAGAGACAATGCTCTGTTTTTCACTCGAGGATCTTAACACAGGGAAGCTTTAAAATTATTTATGAGAAGAGTATTACTCACTCATAAAAGGCTTTGTATTAATTAAAAATAAAATTCTTGATACAAGATTCATCCTCTTTCACTTAGAGGGATTCACTAAAAAAATTCACCTTAGATTTTACACTGCTGTGTGTAAAAATCTCATTTTCATTTGCTGCTGTAAAAACAGACTTTTACTTATACTGCTATAGAAAAAAAGCTTTCACGCTGCTCCCCTGTTCTCTCTAATCACACTGTTGTGCGTTCATTTTCCATTACCCTTTTTTTTTAACAAAAAAAAACATATCATATATGTTTCATATATATGAAAAACGACTACCAAAGCAAACATTATTATTTTTACGTGCCATAAACAAGAATTAAAAAAAAAACTTAAAGGCTTTTACCAATTATCTACGTCCATGAGGAATTCATTAAATGCCTTAATGAAAAATCGGTGGTCAACTAAAACTTTGTTCTACTCCACATAATCTCCATGCCCTGCAGAGCGTACTTGAAAGTTTATCAGAAACTATTTATAATGTTGTCGGGTCGCAACATAACTCATAGTAAAGCCTGCCCATTTGGTTTCACCGATAGCGATATCGGCGATCGCTCATCGCAAACAAAAATGGCTATTTGTAAGTCGTCCACTGTGATTCCGCCAATGCGATAATACTGTGGACCCGATAATCTATCAAAAAAAATTAATACCGTCGTCGGGTCCGACCCATCGGCGATTGCTCATTTATATGAAAAAAGGCCATGCTCCACTTGAAACGCCGATAGTGATACGCCGATGCGATATCAGTGATCTCTCGTCGACGATTTTTCCTTGCTGCTGCACGGTTCAACCGATGCGCAGTTGAAATTACATTTTCAACACTCCCCTTTAATTTCAACTGCTGGGCTTTCAATCATACCCAAACATTTGCTCAAAAATTCAAAGCTTTTCTGATCCAATGGCTTTGTCAAAATGTCTGCTACCTGTTCCTGAGTCGTGCAATGTTGTAAAATGATTTCTCCATTGCTTACCAATTCTCTGATATAATGAAACCTTGTGTCGATGTGTTTCGTTCTCTTATGAAACACTGAATTATTTGATAATGCAATAGCTGAGCTATTGTCACAAAAAATCACTGTTGCGTTTGCTTGCTCTTGGCCTAAGCTCCTCAACATCCTTCTCATCCAAACTGTTTGACATGCTGCTGCTGTAGCTGCCACGTACTCTGCTTCTGCTGTAGACAACGCCACAATGCGCTGTTTCTTAGAAGCCCATAAAATGGCTCCTGAACCCATGTGAAAAACATAACCGGAAGTGCTTTTCCGATCATCTCCACTTCCAGCCCAATCCCTATCAGCGTATCCAACCAAATCTTAACATTCTGAGACATTATATAAGATGCCAAAACTTTTAGTACCTTTAACATACCTCAGAATTCTTTTTGCTCCCTGCCAATGTGCTTCTTTTGGCCTCTCCATGAATATGGAAATCAAACTAACAACAAACATTATATCTGGCCTAGCTGCTGTTAAATACATGAGGCTGCCAACTATGCTCTTATATAAGCTCAGATCAAAATCCTTGTTGCTGTCCTCTTTGCTGAGTTTTAATCCCATTACCATGGGATTGATCGCTGCCTTGCACTCTTGCATATTAAATCTGCCCAATACTTCATTTACATATCTTGCTTGAGAGATAAAAATACCATTTTCATTTTGATCTACTTCTATTCCTAAGAAGTATCTCAACAAACCCATGTCAGTGATTTCAAATTCTTCTTTCATGACTGATTTGAAATTTTTCATGAGGTAGTCATCATTACCTGAAAAAATTACATAATCAACATACAATACTACAATTAAAATCTTACCATCCTTTTCTTTGATGTAGACGGTGGGTTCTCCCTCACATTTGTCAAACTCATTTTCTAGTAGATAGGAATCTATCCTACTGTACCATGCTCTTGGCGATTGCTTCAGCCCATAAAGAGCTTTCTTCAATCTGCATACTTTGTGTTCTTAGCCTTTCTTCTCATAGCCTAGAGACTGTTCAATATAGACCTCCTCCTTTAACACTCCATTTAGGAATGCTGACTTCACGTCCATTTGGTAAACTTTCCACTTGTTTTGTGCTGCTCTGGACAACACTGCTCTCACAGTTTCCATTCTTGCAACCGGTGCGAAAGTTTCCTCATAGTTTCTCCCATACTGCTGCTTGTATCCCTTGACAACCAGCCTTGCCTTGTGTCTTTCAATTTTGCCTTCAGCATTGCACTTGGTCTTATAAACCCATTTGACTCCAATGACTTCTTTACCTTTTGGTAGCTCAACCAAATCCCATGTCTTGTTTCTCTCTATGGCATTGAACTCCTCATTCATAGCTTCTATCCATTTCTTATCTTTAATTGCATCTTCGAAATGAATAGGGTCATCAACATGACAATACAAAGCAAATAAGGAATTCATTCCTTTATCATAAATGTCACTTAAATTTCTAAATTTCTTACCTCTTTCATTCGGTGTGTAAGTGCTTGAAGATGCACTTGAACTTCCACTTTGTGGTGTGCTTGGAGAAGCACTTTCATTTCTCCTCAAGGGTGTCGCTTGCTGCCCTTGTGTTGGCACT
>APFE030200533.1:11690-22403 GCA_000404065.3 Pinus taeda | reverse complement strand
AAATCTAATGATCGATCAAATCTTTTACAAGATATTGTTCAATGATCTAGCAATCGAATTCTCAAGCTATCACCATGAATATTATTTGCAAGAACTTCTAATCAAATCAATAAACTCACAGGCAAGAAAATAACATTAAATGCTATTCACAGTATTCAGATTCGAAAATGCTATGGAAATGAAAAAAAAAGTATACCAATCTCCACATAGGGCCCGTCCACGCTTCAATGACACACTTAGGAAACTTCAAGCGGTGAAAACGTTAATGCATAAGCACTGTAATGGTAAAACGATGCCTGTAATTAAGTTCTGGAAATCGAAATCACATGCAAGAGCAATGTTCTGGAAACAATATACAAGAATAACAACCGTTCTGGACAATACAATACGCAGTCTTTTATCGGCTTGTCTCCTATCCTATATTCACTAACTTTCCCTCTATAATCGAATGTACATACATTATGCAGATGTTTCTGCTTTTACAAAAAGAGTGATTTTTGTCTTTTCTAATCTTAATTGATTTCCAAAGCAAAACGAAATCAGTTTGGGAAACTTTGGCTTTTTGCTGCCTTTGTGACCAAAAAGGTTGGGTTTGACCAGCATTGACCATGTATCCAAGAGCTTTAGATTTGCTGTTGAATAGATCTTTCACCATGTATGTACATTCCAGATCACGTTCCTATCCTTTGTTTTGATTTTCCTTCCATGCCACGTGTCACATCATAAACCATTTACAGGAAGTCATGACATCCTGTAATTTTGTTTGAAAATTTCTAATTTTTAACATAAAAATTCACAAATTAAATTTAATGTAAAATAACAACTATAATGCTTTGATTAATCAATTTCAATGGACTATGAGGGGTTTATGGGAGAAAAAGATAGACAAATGATGGATTTCTAGAAGAAAATGATGGCAATGAAATGGTACCAACACTCTCCTTGTTTGAATGTCCAAGTCCAAGCTCAAGCTCTCCAAGCACTCCTTCTCCAAGCCAAATGAGTAGCATGTAGGCACAATCTCAACATAAGGGTGCAAATAGCAAAATACCAACCATTTGGGAATGGGAGAGGATAAATATATAGGTAGGGAAAGGGAGTTAAGATCTCTCCAAAGATAGGATAAGGCCCTCATCTCAAGGAGGTAGCTCATAGGGATAATACTAAAGGGCCAAGTTGAGAGAACTCGACCCCATCCACATTGAACAACCTCCAGCTCGTCGCTCTGGAAGCCTCTAGATCACGAAGCTTCTTTTCCTCTTTGGGAAAATGGCCTTTATCCAAGCCAAAAGCGTGCTAGCATTGCGGGTCTAGTATAGTGAAACTAGCAGCCATAATGATTTTCAGTGTCAGGGGAGTGATGATACTCAAATTAGGGTTTTAGAGCCCTTTTCTTCAGGGGAAGCTCTAAGGCATTTTTCCATCAATGTTTTAGGGAGGACTTGAGTTGCATATCTAAATGTGTACACTGCATGATGGTCATGTTTCGGGCACTTCAAGGTATATCACAGGGAAGCACGAGAGGTGTGAAAAAATATTGTGTAACAGATGCCCCCTAAAGCATGAAGGCATAATAGGGAGTGATGGTTGATATGATTTACAAGCTTTTGCAAGGATGAGAACAAACACTGTCAGGATACCTAAAAATCAAGGATGCATATACATATACATATCTGATATCAAAACATGAATCCACAGTATGGAAACAACCATCCGGATAGTAAGTACTATGAAAAAGATCCATGTCATGGGTGCAGCCATCCGAATGAGAAGGATCATCTGTAAATATAAGATCCAAGGTATGGACGCAACCACCTGTTATAGAAGGATCATCATAAATATAAAGTCCCACGATATGGTCACATCCATCCGTATAGTAGAAACATGTGTACAATCATGAATAATACGTAACTCCACGTAGTCTGAGTCATATCAAACAAAACTCAGGGTCTTTTCCTCCATCCCAACCCGATCAAAGTACAAATTCTAACATGTGAATGAACGTGTCAAAGTTGAACATGCTAGAAAACCACCTGATTACCAGCCAATGTATGGACCGTTAACAGGCATGAGAGAAACCACTAGTAATGACAATGGCTCTCAAGGTACGACAATACAATCGGTAAATGTGAAAATGTTGTTGATGTCGAACACTCGTGGAATCATCTGATCGAAGGCTAATAATGAAAACTTCTTGTCAAATGTGAAGAACTTGCCATTAAGGCATGCAAGCTCTAACGTACTGAAAGGGAGTCTCTAAGTCACCTTCTTGGAAAATGCGTTGAAGTCGACAGGAAGTGACCCGTCAAAGGAGGGCCGTGATGAGTCCCCCATCATCCACATGAAACGAGGAACAAAGTGGAATGAAATGAATAGGATCCAAGATTGTAGTAAAGGGTCAGACAATGTATAGGTAATAGACTGCAGATAGGACTTCCCTTGAACATATCAGTGACACGAATCCAGAGTGTGGAAACATTTGACTCAACATAGGACCATGGGTCATGATGACGAAATAGAATAGTCAGATGAGAGGCATAATGGATCACCCAAACCCGGAAAGACAAGTGACTGAGCGAGAATATCCCAAACCCGAAACGAGACGCAGATGAGTGTCATGTTCAAGATCGACAAGCTGCCTATACAAGGGATGTTTCACTTTCATTTTCCCCTCCTATTTTGTAGCGAGTACCTCTTTATTTTTAGACAAGCTTGAAGAGGATATCATATGCTTGTCGTATAAGTCATCCTTCAAGTGAATACATCCTAGTAAGTTTTATGAGTCCTAGGAAGGAGAAACTCGGTCTCGTCATGGTGACAAGTCTTTTGTCATTTAATTTTTACGAGTCAGATGGAAGAGTAACTCGGTGTCTTTTTCATATTTAGAGAGTTTGAAAAAGAAACTAAAAAGAAAAATACATCATGTCCCTTTTTGTAATTTGTCTCTCGAACTCGAAAAGGTAGAAAACAATATTCGAGAGAACCTCTTGACCATATCGATCAAGGTGTTCTTTTTCGTAAATAGTCGATCTCAGCCCGAAAAAAGGGTAAACGTATATTACGATGACATCATTTCATTTAATTTAACGAGTTTGAAAAGACAAGTACTTGGTGATCTTTTCATATTTCGAGAGTCAAAAAAGAGCTTAAATATGACTCCTCTTGGAGGAACAAGTGGTATAAAAAGGATAGCAACTGTTTCTGGTCATGATGGAACTACTCAAAACTTGTAAGGGTCAAGATGTTGGCTAATACGACCACTCATTGCAAATGTTCCTCAAGTAAGGGTAAAACAACCAAGTGAAAGCGTATGATCGGCCAAAGAGATGGTGATGATGGATGAAACAACCAAAGCTCATCTAGCAAAAACAGATTGATATAAATGGCAATCACGAGATGTAAAGTGGGAATGGTTTCATTTTTGCACAAGCTTGAAACATAGAAAACTATTCTTGAGGATAGTTGAAGATGGTTTCATTTTTTCACAAGCTTGAAACACAGGAAAAAACTATGCTCAGATTTGGTTTCATGTTTACACAAGCTTGAAACGGAAACAAACTATGCTTGGATTTGGTTTCATTTTTACACAAGCTTGAAACAAAGATAACTATGTTTGAGATGAGTTTGCATGCCCCTAGCATAAAGACTTAATACGAGGCACATGCCCCCCAAGCTTCATCTCATTCACCGAAGTGGATGGAATGAAGGTTCACTTACGAGGTCAAGTGAAAGACTCGACAGGGATTTTACGAGATCCAATCAAAGACTCGAATTAGCTTGACACAGGAAAAGAACCATGCTAATGAGACCTTGATTCATTGTTTAATGAGCTTAACACAAGTAAATGAACTCTACTCATGGAGGCCTATTTCATTTTTTAATGAGGTTGACATAGTAAATGAACTATCCTCATGGGAACCTATTTCATTTTTTAATGAGGTTGACATAGTAAAAGAATTATCCTCATAGGGACCTATTTCATTTTTTAACGAGGTTGACATAGTAAAAGAACTATCCTCATGGTCCTTATTTCATTTTTTAACGAGCTTGACAAAAGACAAGGAACTCTTCTCCACACCCTTTATCACAACCCAAAAGAGGCCATGGCTTCCAAGAGGTTCGCATCAGTTGGGAGAACAACACTCTGGAAGAGATACATGTCCAGGGATTCAAATGAAAAATTGGGCTCCAATGCCCCCAGTACATGGTGTACTACATCACCTACTAGATCATCAGTATATGTGGGCATGGAACAGGTAGCCACGTAATTAACCTGTGGTGGGGGTGATACCGCTTGCATATAAGAACCACTTAGGGATGATGGGTGATCGGGAGTCAATTCAGGACCAATGAATGTAAGCTGATCAATGATCACAATGCTTCCTTCATGTAGGAAACACATCACTTGAAAGAGGGAAGAGACAATAACTCCCATGATGTAAACATAGTCACAACCAAGGAGTATATTAAAATATAAAGGGCCTTTGACAACCATCACATCTATATAGATAGTCTTTCCTCCCGAAGTAATAGGGAACTTAGGAAGGATCCCTAACAGCTGACTAGTTCTCTATTAAAATCTAATATATTCTGGGTGATGGGGACAAGCTGAGGAGAACCTAAAGCTTGTGAAGCAGTTGAGGACAGGATGCTAACAGATGCACCTTCGTCTATGACTGTGCTAGGTACAACCATATGGTAAGCCTGTACTATAATCTAGAAAGGCAGATAAGAAGGAAGACGATATCCTGCCTGATGGGAAGGGCGGGCGGTTAACCCGGCCCATGGTCCCATGGCGATCCATACAACTGTCACCCAACCATTCAGGGGCTAGGTCAGAGGGGGTGAATGTTAAGGCCCAACCCATAACCTTATGTTCCTATATGACCATGTTTTTCAGACTTAAGGGGTTATTGGAAAATTAATTGTCCAACAAAATGCACCAATAGAGGGCAAAAATGTCACTCCATTAGCGAAAAATAGGGTGAACTACATAGGATAGTTAGATTGTTGGTCCGATTTGTAGGACAGTTAATAGTAAAACTCATGGGAGAGCTTGTAGAGTAATATCTTATTGGGTTTTTGACCAAATTGAGCTTAAGAAGAGTCTACCTAGAGGTTTTTGGATATTCTAGATCCAATGGTTATATCTAATTGTTGATTTGAGAATATCTAAGGAGTATCTTTGTAGGTTGAAGACCAAGGGTGTATGGATCAATAAGGTTTTTGAAGTAGTTTTGGAAGGTGTTTGAGCATGGAGAAGGCCTTGTAGGGGTTTTCTCACCTTTAGAAGTCTATTATAGCAGCTTGTACTTGCAGGGTTCAACTCAATTTTACTTTACTCATTATTTCATGTTGAGGGAAGTTTTGTTTATGCTCTTCAATGTGGAATTGAAGTGCTCATATGCTCATGTAAGCTCATTTCAGTTGGAGTATAGGATATTTGTAGGAGATGTCTTATATTGTTGCTTTATGTGAGAGTTCTTTGTAGGAGAACATTACGTTATAGGGGTAATATCCACATGTTTTCATCAGGAAAAATTTATGTACTCCTTTTTACACTGAATAAATGGAGCAGTCTACATATGTTGGTAGGCCCAGAGATGTAGCCCAGGAGGGGTGGACTCCGTCAACAAATCCTTTGTTATGCTCTTCATGATGCATGTATGAGTTATGTGATATTATGTTGCTTATGTTAAGTTTACATGTGAAGACTAACTCATTACTTGAAAAGACCTTAAAAAGAATGTTGTTTTATGTAAAGACCCATTATTATCTTGCAAGGTGTCGAAATTGTCCTTGTTTATTTTTTTGTTTGATTTTGCAGAAGAGGGAAAAGACACCTCCATTTTCAGATCAATGAACCACATATATCCATGTCTCTCTTGTTTTATGCATTTATGTATTTGTGTTTCCACAATATTTTATGTGTTCCATTGCTCTGTAATATATAATAATCTAACACCAAGGACAACATCATGGATGTCTTAACGACCCCTTCTACTTAGATAACCTTATTTTGTTTCATTTCTCATGTCACATGGTTTTTTCCATTATAAATGTTTTCTTGCCTTTTATTTTCTAACCTTTAGTGGTTTAAAACTTGACCAAGGGCCAATCTAGTTTCAGTATGGTAGGAGCCTAAAAACTCTTCTGAATTCTCTTCTAGTAATGGTTGATTTTAGGGGTGGCAGGAGAGGGAGGGGTACTTATGGCCATGAGGAGGATAAAGTGTTTAGGTACTCATGGGGTCTTATTCATATGGAAAATAATCAAACAGAGATATATGGTCTCTTCCAAGGACTTTTGTTAGCCAAAGAACAAATGGTGGACACACTTATGGTTATGGGTGAGTCTCTCCTATTCCTACATCATTTGGTCAAATGCTATCTCCCAAGGAGAAATATATGGAAAAAATAATGAAAAGAATCAGGAAATTGCGGATGATATCACATCCAAAGAATATTTCCATGTCCCAAGAGACTTCAATAGAGAAGCAAACACGTATCCTAACAATGGGTGTAAATTTAAGATAATTGAATTAAAGATTAATGGCCAAATTAGGTCTGCTCATTAGAGAAATTTTGAGGTCTAAAATGGGTCTCCTAAAGAATACTATAAAACAATAGTGGAAATAATAAAATAAGATTGGATTACCTCATCAAGTTTTGGAACGAAAAAAGAAAAAACTACTTTTTCAACTCATATTTTCAATTTATCCCCCTACGATTTTACTCAAATTTCGAGCGGAAGCATTCATTGGATGCATAATTTAATTTTTTATCCAAGGATTACCCATGTTGCATACTTTCTATGGACTCTACTACACGAAAAATGTTAAATACATGAAAAAATGTGATTGCAGTCACATTTTTTCGCGTTTTTCATGTATTTCACGTTTTTTTGTAGTAGGGTCCATCAAAAGTACGCAACATGGGTACCCCTTGGATGCAAAAGTAAATTATGCATCCAATGAGTGCTCCCACACAAAATTTGAGTAAAATTGTAGGGAGATAAGTTGAAATAGGAATTGGAAAAATAATTTTTATTTTTATTTTTTATTGTTTGACTCTTTTACTCCAAAAATGGTAAATCATCCCCCATGGTTGATATCATCATATTGAATCATATTGGTTCCTATAAAGTCAAATTTTGTTGTACATTTTTGTTTTGAGGCCCATTTTTTACCTCAACATTTCTCTAATGATAATTCCCTAATAGCAGATGAAGTCTATTAAAATACTTCCCTAGTAGTGTTATGCGTTGTAAATTGTGTTTTGTTGAGGTAATTTTGTAAGGTATTCACCTACAAAAGCCCTCTTGTTTAGGCTCAAATATATTTTCCTCACGAAAATCATGTATTCCTTTTGGAAATGAGAAACCAATTAGAAAAGTTTGATGAATTAGCTCTGTAATGTCTAGTGTATTTGCTGCGAGCTTGACACAAAATTATATAATAAAAATACTCTTTCTAGTTTGAAAAAATATATATCTTTGGTTTCCTTGGGGGCAAGCTCTAGAACTTATATATATTATATATATATATATATATATAATATTATAATATATTATAAATAGTATAAATATATATAATATATATATATAACTTTTTGTCTTTATCTACGTGTTATTTAGAATGAATGTCAAAGAGCATATCTTTTATATTACTATGGTCTCTTGAGGCTATCAAAACTAAAACTCAGTTACTTCCATGGAAAATTTTAAGGATGGAAATTTTTCTCCAAGTTTAGAAACATTGACGAATCTCATAGTCCATCATATGCAATCTATAAAAAGTTTGAAAATATTTTTGTAAAAATATTCAAATTTCTAATAATTTTATATAGTCTCAATATAAGTTTTTGGTGATTTTTAAGGTCAAATAATTTTACACTATAAAATTTGGGCGAATCATTTTAAGAAAAAATGGAAATTAGTGAATCCTTTTTTGAAAAAAGCATGGGAAAAATTAGCCCACCCTACGAATATAGCCTAACTTTTCCTTGGATTTTACTCAACCCTACGAATATGTAGCACCCTAAATTTTCCCTGGTTACTGCTACTATATTATATATATTATATATATATATATTTTCTTAATACTAAAAATGTTTGTTGTCAAAATTATCCACTAATTAAATTTTCATTTTATTTTTCATAAAATTTTAAAGATATTAAATTCTCTTTTATCAACTAATTTTAAAAATATTCTTATTAAAAGAAACATTTTACAATACAAAACTTCGTCCACGAGGTCTTGGATAGATGGTGATTAGGTGCTCTGTTAAGGCACTCGATGTGAAGTGACTGGTTCAATTCCTCGCCTCGGTCGAGGTGATATATTAGACATGATAATGTAGTCCTGCCAAGCTTACCGAAAAAAAGAAGAAGAAAAATACATGACCTTCATTAAATAATAAAAAATTATAAATTTATTTCCTATTAACTCAATAAAATAAAAAATTATAAATTCATTTCCAGTGGTGATTCTTGACAAAATGAATCTCGTGTGATCCGTGTTATCAAATCGACCACATTAGGAGTTGTGTACATAATCTAGTGTTAAATAAAAATAAGTGTAATATGAACTTGCTTCTTAATTTAAATGTTTAGAGTTAAAAACCTCCAAAACCATGTACATATAAAGTAGCTACATATTAATCACAAACCCCAATTTCAATTAGTCTTACATATAAAATCATGTTTATATCTCTTAAAATTAAATTATTATTATTGTTATGTAAAAAATTGTATTAAAATTAAATATTACTTTAAGAAATGACATCAAAATATTTTCATATAAAAAAAAAAATAAATAAACATTGTTTAAATAAATTATATTTAAAAAGAATCTAAAATGTTTTAGAAAATAATTAATTTAAATAAATATATAACTTAAAATTATGTTGTTATTTATCTATATTAAATTCATCAATCCAATTAATTAATTAAAAATTTTTAAAACTATCAAATTAAAAATAATATAATAAATATATGAAAGATTTTATTTATTTTTCCTTGGACCATTTTTTATTAGTAAAACTATATAGTAAAAATAAATATTGAAAAAATGAGGTGTAAAAATAAATTACTGATCCGAATTGGATCCACGAAAAATTATCAAGTGCCATGACTATATCAAATCGGGACAGAGTTCGAATTTATGAACAAAGAGCTATCAGGAAGACCTCTAGACAGCGACAGTTTGCAGCCAGCAAGGAACGGCGAGGACCTCGGTCAAAGCGCGCTGAGCGAGGCCCATGGAAACCGTGCAGGAGGTAAAACTAGCAATTAGGAAGCCTAGATCGGGAAACAGAGGCCATTTTTGATGCGCAATTATGGATCGCTGGGTAAATCCCCTCGAGAAGGAGAAGCCCCGAGCGCTCGGTCTCATGAGAAGCCAGGAAACCGTAAGGAAAGCGCTAAGGTGATAGGTGGGTCCCGCGCTCCAAAACCGATGGTATATCAGAGGCACATTGGGGCAGTAAGCAGATTTGGCAGAAAATGAGCGATTCCATTCATCGCACGATGCGTGTCCGGCAGATGAGAGAGAAAACTGCCTCTCATCGCACACTAACGGTCGAGCAAGTCAACCGCGCGAAATGAGCGAACACTGTAGGATCTTGGTGCTCCAGATCTGACGCCGGAGATTGCACCCGGTAGAGAAACCAGATTTGACAGGGGAATCAAGCCGCGACATACAAAAGTTTGAATTCTGATTTGACCGCTGAGTTGGCGGATGAATCATTCCACAATATAACTGAAATACTGAATTGCTGAGGAAGAGTTGGCGCAATTTTTGAGAGGACAAGTCGCCACTTCCCTGTGAGACGTTGGCAATGACGCAGGGGCAGGGAACTCCAAGCGAACAGCAACATGCGATCCGAAGAGGCGAAAGAGGAAGTGAACATTCAAGGACAGATTGGCTTTAAGCCATGAATAAACAAACAGAATAGAACAGATGATGATAAGGAAGAACCAGAGAAGAAAAACAATGATAGAAAAGGCGAAAGAGATAGTGAAGTAAGAAGCAGAAAATAGAGAGTCGAGCTGACCTACGGCAGCATCGGGCAGACAACACCATGCTTGAGAGGTTCAAGCCATCCCTGTGAGGATATATGTCGGGAATTGAGCACCATTGGACTCATCCCAATAAAGACTAGCGAGGTTGAGACTTGGTAAGGAAAGAGTCTGTGCACTCTAGTGGCTTGGGGAATCCAAGAACCACCCTACTAAGCATCCTCTATTTCAGGAGTCTCAAGTTGAGCTCCTCATTGTAAATCTCCAATTTAAAGACACAATAAAATAAGGCCACCATTGAAAGCTGGACCAGAGACGTAGCCCTGGAGGATAGGGTGAACTCCTTATTAATTTGTTGTGTTTTTGTATTTGCTTACCGTGTTTCTCTCACTATTTTCCATTTTCCAGTGTCTATGTATTTTGCAATTTGATTGATCCATTGTCTAAGATAACATAGACACACACCAACACATGAGTCTGTAATACCTTCATTCATTAATTATTTAACTGAGATTACTCACGAGTGAATTTCAGATCAAGTGGTATCAGAGCTTTAGGCTATTAAGGTTAGACAAGCTTGTGTTGGTTTAGTTATTGAATGCTAACTAGATCAAAGCTCAAATTAGGAGAAGGAGAGTTGGTCGAAACTAATCCTGAAATTGGGAGAGTCTATCCTCGGAAGACAATGTCAGA
>APFE030200515.1:0-85179 GCA_000404065.3 Pinus taeda | reverse complement strand
CATACAATTAGCCATTTCCTTTAAGGTGCGATTCTTCCTTTCAGCTACACCATTTTGTTGTGGAGTATATGGAATAGTATGTTGCATTTGAATTCCATTCTCAGTGCAAAAGTTGATGAAGTTTCTTTTAACATATTCTCCACCATTATCAAATCCTAACTTAAGAATTTAATGTCTAGATTGTTTTTCAACAAAGGCCTTAAAGGCCAATAACATGTTAAATACTTCACTCTTGAGTTTTAAGAAGTATAACCAAGTGCGTCTGGAGAAATCATCAATGAAAGTTAAGAAATACTTGTAGCGAGAGAAGGAAACAACTGGAAGTTGACCACATAAATCACTATGCACAAGCTGTAAAGGGGCTGAGGTGTGCCAAGAGGCACGTTTTTCAAAACTGCCCCGATGATGTTTTCCTGGTACACATCCGGAACAAACACCATCTCTGCAAGATACCATTGGAAGACATGTCACCATATTTTCTTTACACAGATTTTGAAGGGAGCGATAGTTTAAGTGACCTAATTGCTCATGCCAAAGTTTGCTCACTTCATCATTATGAGCAACAAATACCGAGGGAAGATTTGATGACCCAAAGTTGTGAAACTTATACAACCTTGTAGAATCATCAGCAATGCCAGTAGCTAAAATCTTTCTAGGATCTCTTAGGTCCTTAATTACAACATCGTGAGGTGAAAATTCAATGATTTTGCCTTCACCTGAATGAGTTATCTAATATACAGATAGAAGGTTGCAGGATAAGGTTGGAACACATAATACATCATTAAATTGACCATTGTCTATATGAACAGTTCCAGTCCCTACAACACTGAGAGATCTATCATCACCAACATATATATTTTTGGTGTTACAATCATTTAAAGAAGAAAACATGGCTTTGTTTTTGGCTATGTGATAAGAGGCTCCAGAATTAATGAGCCACTCATGAGAATGAGAGGAAGAAGATACATTTAGTGCATAGCTAGACCGAGATGCTTGACAACCACATGCAAAAAGTGCCATCCCTGAAGATGAAGTTGAAGTTGAAGACTGCTCCAAATGGATGTTATGCTTCTTCATTGTTGCTTCCAAGGCCTCCATCTTCTTAAAGCATTTGGATTCTAAGTGGCCATCTCAATTACAAAAGTGGTAATGTCTATCAGTCTTCTTCCCTTTGTTTTTATTTGCTTTATCATTCTGGTGAAATGATTTTTCATTTTGAGGCTGAAATTGTTTAGGAGCCTTGTTTGGTTTAGGACCATTCCTTTTAGGATACGACTTCTTAGGATTCTTTGAATTTGGTTGCTGCTGGGCGGTTAACACTTTCTTAGAAGAGTTTCCAAGATTAAGAAGACCAAGGTGTAAGACTTTTTTTTGTTCTCTTATTAAAGAATCACAAAAAGAATCAAAGGAAGGAGACTTGTAGGCTTTTCCTTGAGAAATGAAGGCTTCTCTTGTAGAATGGAAGGTGGAAACAAACATAGAGTAGGCTGGTCCCAACTTAGTAAGAATGGAATAAATAAGGTTACTATCTTCTTTCTTAACCTTAACACCTTCCAAGAGAAGTCTAAGGGTCTCTAACTTGGACAAAAAATCTCCAATAAAAGAAAAAATACTGGGGTCCAATGTAAGCAACTCATTTTCAAGTTGATGGGCTCTAAGTTCATTTTTTATTCCAAAAACTTTAGTAAGCTGCTCCATTGCTTTATCAGGAGTATCAAGTTCTGCAATATGAAATCTAAGATCTGGAGAAATAGACATCCCTATCAACCCACGTGCTTGATCTTGCCTATTTTCCCATTTAGCTGCCTTATCTTCATCTTTCGGTTTGGTTTCTTGGCCTGAGGCTATTCTGTAAAAATCTTTACTTCTAAGTAAATCCACAATGTAGGACCACCATTGGAAGTAGTTGGTGCTATCAAGAATAACTTGGCATGAACTTTCCATTTTAACAGAAACTGAAACAATATATGCTGAAACTAAGTGTTCCAATGGAAAGATCTCAAACAATTAGGCTAGTTAAAAAAAAACGGCTCTGAAAATGGCTTCCAGATGAAGAAGTTATGGCCTTTTCAAGAAAAGTTGATGAAGGTGCCGACGAAGTGTGGGAATGTGCGGAAATGAAAAAAAACGCCCCCTTTCCAACAAAAAGGAGACTTGAACTCAAGACCTCTACTCTCATAAATTAGCTTTGAACCAAGTGAGCTAAACAAAATGTTTGAGAGAGAGAGAGAGAAAGAGAGAGAGAGGGGCTCTGATTCCACGGCCTGAGCCAACGCGACCACTTCAGGCAATTTATTAATAAAAGAATGAAATTTTACATAAGCTTCTCTCATAAATAGTTGACCTACAAATGACCCTCCATGCTCTTTAAATAGAGATCATGGACCAATAGGGTGTTAAGCCACAGATCAAGTGTCGGTAATACCGAGGAGAGAATGAATCGTCGGATCACTACATATCGTGACCGTCAGATCATAAGTTACAAAAATACATAGTAAAGAAACACACTTTACCTAAATCTATACTAGACCAAGTTATACTTAACTATTTCCTATGTGTCGGAATATCCTAACAATTCACTTGTACTTTTAACATGGATTTTCATTTATTCTCTTAAAATGTACTTATATTTTAGTAGAATTTTTATTTTTCTAGACTTCCATGAATTTTAAATTAGATTTCACCTTTTTCATTATTATAAATAACAGGATTACAAAAGGAAAAAAAGAAATATAGAATGAAGAACAAAAATCACTCATTAAAGAAATCTGAGGCTTAAAATAAGCTTCTTAGGAAATATTATAAATTAACAGGGAAAATAATAAGATTAGATTAGATTATATCATGAAATTTTAAAGAGAAAAAGAAAAAAAACAACGTTTTCCACTTGAATTTTCAACTTATCTCCCAATAGTTATACTCAAAGTTCAAGTACGGGCACTCGTTGTATGTGGAATTTAATTAGTCATTCAAGGAATACAATGTTGCATACACCTTGGTAAACAAAAAAGGAGAAATACATGAAAAGACATTATTGCAATCACGTTTTTCATGTAGCACGGTCAATCAAAAGTATGCATCATGGGTACTCCGTGGATGAGTTATTGGATTGTGAATCTAATGGGTTCTTCTACTCTAAATTTGAATAAAACCAGAGGGAGATAAGTTGAAGATATGGGCTGAAAAAATAATTCTTTTATTCTTTTTCCTTTTTAATATTTTTACTTATTTACACAAAGATTGGTGAATCATCCCCATGGTTGAGATCATCATCCTAATTCCTATTAATTATTATAAAATTTATTTTAATTGCACATTTTTTTTAAGTTGATTTTAGACCTAAATTTTTTTTTAATATATTAATAATTCTCTTCAACTAAAAATAACATCTAATATTTTTCTTCCAACAATAACTAAAAATAAATATGATACTTCACTTTTAAAATTCCAATAAAGGTAACCGCCATAAGTATCAACACCCTCACTTCATTTTAAATACCTTTATTGCTAGTAATATAACCAACACATCCAAGTTGATTATAGTAAATATTTTTGTAAGAAGGAAATTTTTTGATATATTTTATTATAGGTTTATTTACATTTAAAATGTAAATATTCATTATATGTATAATTAAATTTTATAGTTAATGAGTATTTATTCGCTAAACATATAATTGATTTTTAATTAGATTAATTAAAAATAAATGAAAAAACATTTATTTTTGGTTTCTTCAAAATGAAAAGAATATGATCTGTATATATTTATAGTTTATATCATTATGTGTATATAAAAAATAAAGTAAAGTGAGTTAGTACTTATTTAATGTGAAATTTAATTTTTTATTAGCAAAATTAATATATAATGAAATAAAGTGAAAATCATATTATTTTGTTTCATTTTCTTTGAAAATTCATCTCTTATTTCATTATTTCTACTGTTATTTTATTATTTCCTTAAAATTCCTATTTTAAACTTCAATTTTTTCATAATACCCTAAACAATAACATTTACATAACACCCAAAACTTTCTCAAAATGGCGATGGAAAATTCTAGATCCAAAGCATGTCGACAATGATGGACAATGGTTATTCCTCATGTTAATATGGATAGACCAATTCATATGAATAATGGGGGCTTAAATGGCATCCTCTTGAATTATGGTGGTCAAAATAGGAAGGTCAACTTCTGAGTCACATAACTTTTGCATATAGAATCCAATTTAGGTGATTCTTGAATTGTCGGAGAGGTATTTGTGTGTAGAATAGTGAAAAATGTTGTAACAATTATGTGGTAATGTTTTTATCCCCAAACACTTATCTCTAATTCCTAAAACTCCTTGCATAAGGTTTTAGACCTCAAATTTCCAAATTGTGCCACGTTGGTAATAATGGTCATGTGAGCTGATTCCTCCACCTTTTCCACTCTAAAAGCATAAGGATGGATGAAAAACAATATAATTATCCAATATATATCACACCTTTCCATTTTAGGAGGCTTTTGGTCCTCGAAATATTCTACTAAATGAAGTGATGAAAATTTTTCTCCACCTTCCCTTAGGTGTACCATATGGCCTTTCCTGAAAGTTTTCCTTTCAACCAAATATACCAAAGGTCATGTTTCCCCTACCTTGTAGTTATAGACCTATTTTGTAAAATAGAATATTATATTAAATCTTCCTATGCATCTAGTGCCAAATCCTCTACAAAATGTAGGACTCATTCCCCTTCCTGATCTACCATGGAAGGCCCATAGAATTTTAGATTGGCTACTTTGACCAGTAAGTAAATAAAATTATATGGGGGTACATTGATTCAATAGGTGTTATCTTGCAAATTTTCTAGTATCTCAAAGGGACTCTATTTAATTCCCCTAATTTTATTACCAGAATCTTGTATACTCTCCTTATTCAACGGTAACCATACTCCGTCTCCCACCTTGAAGGAATTATTTATTCTATGTTGAGGCCTTATATTTTTCTTTCAACTTATGAAATCTATCATGTACCTATATATGGATATCCCTTATCTTCTTAACAAATATGCTGGTCCTTAAGGAATCCCCTCTAAGATCCTCCCCCACTCATCCTTGCTACCCTCATTCAATATCCAAATGTGAAGGTTGAAAATATCCAAAACAAGTTTCAAATTGGGTCTTACTAGTAAAAGTGTGGAATGCTTTATTATAAGAGTGTTGCATATATACCATATTTGCATCCGATGCCTTCAGATGCTTCTAACCACAACCATTCTAAACTTGTACGAAATTGATCTTGAATACTCATGTTTTCCCGTATGTCTAGGGATGGAATGTTATAGAACTACTCCACCTTATGTCCTCATTCTCCCTTAATTTAGTCTAAAATTCACTAAGAAATATTATTTCCCTATCTAAAATGATGCCCCTTGGTATCCCATAGTGCACCTAGACCTGTTCAAAAGCAAGTTTGATGCTTTTAACTTATTAATGGTCTTTTTATAGGGCACCAAGACACACATATTTTTTGACCTATAAACTACCATGAACAAGTAGTAATGTACCTTCCTAGTTGTTGGTAAACATCCCACAAATTCCAAGGAAATGCTTACCAAAGCCCAAGTGTGTAGAGGTAATGGATGATATAAACCTCTCTTCTTATTACGAGGCTTGCTATTACAACAAAACATGCGTCCTATTATAAACCTAGATACCTGTTATTGCATCTTGGGTCAATATACATACCTATGCAAGTTGGCCATTGTCTTCCCTACAACAAAGTTCCTTGCAAACTTTGAAGTGTGAAACTCTTTAATTATCTACTGTCACTCACCTCTAGGAACACATCACTTACCTAGTGTATAGAGTAATCCATCCTAGACATGGTAGTGAATCCTGTTTTCACTGTCCTCCACATGACTATGGATACACAACTACTAAAACACCTACATAAATTCTTTATCCTGTAAACATGTATCTATGTATGCATCATGGGTGAATGAATCCATGTGCATAAGAGTTCCCAAGTTGTGATATTTGATGTTGGCTACCTTTAAAGCATGTCGGCCAACTTTTTTTAATTTCTTTCTCTAACATAATAACTAAATGAAGTTGTTGTAGAATCCCCACCCACTTGTATTGCTTGTTTTGTTGTAGCTTACTATAGGCTAGAAGGAACTATAGTAGCTAGTGATTTCTATGAATTACTATCTCTTTTCCCATCATATAATTCTTCCACTTATTCATATCTTCCATAAGGGCCTAGAGATCCATAAGTAAGGTAGTTAAGAAATTCCCCGTGAAATACTTCATAATGGTAGCATACAACAATTCCTCCCTACATCAAAACCATTCCCATTTCATACCCACTCACATTTGACTCCGCTTCGAAGGGCTATTGTAAGTTTGGAAATGCTAGAACTTGTGCTTCAATAAAATTATTCTTTAACTCCTCAATGACCCTCTGCAAAAAATTTCCCCACTTAAAACTCTTACCATTTTCTATTATGGTTTGTAGTGGTGCTACTACTGCTAAAAACGAGACTGTGAATTTCCTTAGGTATTATTCTTCCCTAATGAAACTCCTGACCATAGAAACATTAGTAGTCACTGACAAATTCTAAATGGCATCCATCTTGGCAAGATCTATGTTTATCTCTCCTCCACCTATCACACCCCAGATACATCAATTACTATCATAGTAACTCAAATTTTTGAGATTTAATAGCAGTCAATGCTTCTTTAATTTCACTAACACCTATGTCAAATGTGAGATGTGCTCCTCCCAGGTAAAATTGTATATCAGTATATCATCCAACAAGAAATAATAAATTAATCTATAAAATGGTGCAATATATCATTCATTAACCTTATAAATGCAATCAATGCATTACATAGGCCAAATGACGTGACAAATCACTCATACAAAAGGTTCCAAGTTTTGAAGGTAATCTTCCATGTATCTTCTTAATAGATTCAATCTTAGTGACATCCAAACTTTAAGTCCAACTTCATGAAGTATTTGGCTTGTTGTAATTGATCCAAAAAACTCTCTGTATTGGCAAAGGGATACATGTTCTTTGGTGTAATTTTGTTTAATTATTTGCAATCAATACACATCCACCAAGTACAATCAGTCATTAGCATAATTATGTTGGGTGACAAACATAGTGAGGTACTTGATCGAATGCCACCTTTTTCCAATAGCTACTACAACTGCTTGTTCACCTCCCTTTCTTCTATAATGGACTTCCTATAAAAGTAAATGTCTAGTAATGGCGATTCTGGAAATAGCTAGATCTCTTGTTCCACTACCCTCATTGTTAGTATCCATTTAGGCTCCTGGAACACATGTTTTCATTCCTGTAGAAACTCTTTCAATTTTTGTTTTTGTTTCTTCATGCACCCCTCTGTGGATGAATTTTCTTTCACCAACTATTTTATAGATTGATTTTCTCTTAAAAATAGTAAAACAAACTTCTTGCTGGAACTGATCAATTTCTTGGCTTGGTTATCACTTACTAGTGGAAATTTGGACTTACCCTTATGCATGTTGATGGTGAAGGACTTTCCATCTTCGATGAATCGGTACTAGTGAGCTCTTTGCATGATGATTGAAACCTTCATGTACATATGGGGACTTAAAAAGACCACTCCCCATACATAAAGGGGAAATAGATATTGTTTTACTTCTTAAATAAAATCAAGAATGATAGCTAATTTTATTTTTCACTATTTGGTTAACTTTATTTTTGCATCCTTATTTACAAACACCAATGGATATGTTATTGGATGATCATGAACTTCTAATCCCAATTCCTTGACCAACTCTGTTGCAAAATTATTTTCCTCTAATCTTGAGTCAAAAAATGCATTATTATTTATCTTATTGACATGTATATTTATATGGAAGAGTCTAGTCATTTTATTCTCTCCATGTTGTTGAAGGATACTCAGATTCACCTCCTTCTGCACTAATGTATAAACGATCTTGTCATCCATGTCTGATATGTTTTCAACCTAGTTACTTGAATCAATCGACATCTGATTCTTCTTATTTTCATCTTTCTTTATGTTGTTTAGTTAAGCGATTGATACAACTTTCAGCGCTTCTTCTCTATATCACCATCAATGTTATAGTGGTTTCTATGATATTTTCATTGTTTTGGTTTGGTTTTTTCCTTATTTTATTCTCCCCCTTTCCTCCTCATCATCCCCTGGGAAGCATCCTAGCGCTCCTTGTGCTTCGACCCACTTTATTTTCCTTTCTTTTATCCTATGTTCTCCAGGTATTATTCTTACACACAAGCCTCATTTATTGATCTATGTTTGAACATAATCACTTGATTTCCATCTATGTTTAGTGATCTATGTTTGAACAAGTATGTTTGGGTTCTTTAGGGAGATACCCAACATTATGGCCATATTTCTAAATATTTTTTTGTACTCCTGTACACTCTGCACCTTGTTTCCCTAATAACCATGTTTATACTGTGAAGACCAGTTTGAATGCTCTACTCATGGCACATGTATCCCACTTGAATGGAAATGGACCAAATAATGATTCATGACTGACCAAGTAATGAATCAAGAATTTTCCTTATATGTCATTATTCGAGCACAATAACCATGAAAAACCCCTACAAACCACAACAAAATCCCTCTCTAGGGGGTATTTGGCATCAAGTTTGGATATGGATTCCATTAGGAGCTTTTTTACAATGAGGATGGGTCATAGGGACTTAAACATGGTTAAGGGTGGGAAACAAGTCCCTCAATATATTCTTGAATGCTTTTAAGCTTAAGAGCCTTGAAGAAGTTCTTGTATGAACACATGAGCTCTTTTTATGGGTTATTTATAAGCCTTTGTACGAAGTATAGAAGTCATGGGTAAATTTTGTGAATTGAAAATGGGTCTAGATATTGCCACATGGTTAAGGGATTAAATAAAGGCCTTAAACACTAATTGAACCTTCTTGAGCTCAAGCACCATAAAAAATCCCTAGACATTGTGGAACAAGTCCTTGTAAGAGGTTCTTTTACCTAGGATTTGGATATGGGTTCCATTAAGATGTTATGCACTCTAGATGACTCTCACGACCTTAACCATAATCATGATTGGAAAAAGCATCCTTAGGTTATTGAAATTGGCTAGGGAATGGAAAAAAGAGTATATGGACCGTAACATAGCTTCAAATGCTCAAGCACCATGAACATATCCTCAAAACACCACATGGAGCATGGATGATTTAAGGGGCCTTGAACATCATAACACATTAAAAATGAGTGTCTTAGAATCTTATTGTAGCTTCTTAAGGTCAATAGCCTAAAGAAAGTATTTAAACTGCCACATAAGAACTTTATAAGGTTCTCTACCTTCCAAGTGGGAACATGGAAAATTAATATGTTTTTTCCATTAGAAATGAATGTTAAGGCATAAAAGTGTTGAAATGAGGATAGAAAAAACATAATCCTAAGTTTAATACAAGTGTCATTATCTTGTCTTGTACATCATAGATGGGTCTTTAGTCCATGACCATTACAAGGGGCTGGAAACAAGAGCTTATATCTCTAATCGTTTCTTTTGGCAAGCTTAAGCATCATAGAAGAATTATTGAACCTACACATATAACCTATGTTGGTTAATAATCACCTCCAATGATGTTATGGGAATAAACACTAAGTTAATTCAAAGCCAAGGATGTATCTGTAGATTTATCGAAGGTCACAAGTGAATAGTAATGAGCATTATGTCCTAAATGATGCTTCTTGGGCTTAATAACCATGAATAATTTATGACCATCCACAAAGCTTATATGGCTATTACATGAATATATTCTAGTATGACCACATGAGACTTTTGTATGATATATCTATCCTACTAGAGAGATATGATTGCTATGATTAAACCAAAACACATTCCATAAGAAAATATGAATCATTCTTTGTGCGATGATTGGGGCTCTGTAGCATAGGAGTGGGATATAAGTGACAAGAGTAGTTTTTTTCTCATTGGAAATTACCTTTGAGGTCTAGGAATGGTAAAGGTAGGAATAAAAGGGTTTATGCCCTCAATTAATGCTTTCTAAATCTCTAGAACTATGGTTATGAGAGGAAAATGCTCAAGCATTATGCCCTAAATTTCACTTCTGAGGTTCAATTGTGAGAAACAACACCTATGAACCTCAACACTAACTCTCTATTGGGGGTCTTTGTCACCAATGTTGGATATGGATTCCATTATGACTTTTTTCCAACTAAATATGGGTTGTAAGGCCTTGAACATGTTTGATGAGGGGAGACAAGTACCTTGCAATATTATTAAATTTTATTGGTATCAAGATCCTTAATTGAGTCCTCATAGCAACATATGAATGCTCTATTGGGATCTGGTATATGGATACTATTAATTGGTTTAATAATTATTGATGGGCATAGGGACCTAAAGGACGACTAAAAATGAAAATAAGGACCTCACATAGGAAAATGAATGTTCTAGACCTTAATTAGTGTGGATAGGTCCTTTAACCATGACAAATGCCCTCTCTAGTGTGTATTTTATACCTGAGTGTTATTCGAGATATCATTAGGTGTCTTTTCACAAAGAGAATGACCCTAATAAAACTATCCATAGGAGAGAAATACATGTTCTAGTGTTAGGAATTTCTTATTGAAAACAAGGTCTTAAAGTAAGTCCTAATGTTAAATGTGATTGAAGTTTTGTGCAATAAGAATGAGTGTAATTTTGAATGCATACATGTTCCTATATATTCAATAAAATTTGTGAAAATGGCGGGGTTGTTTCTTTCCTCTAAGTGTTGGATGAGTTGGCTACAATCCACATATTCATTATCTATAAATCTACACAAACTGATCTACCATGCAAAATTTAAACGTATAACTATTTATTTTTATTTTTTATTGGTTTTTAATTATACACATATCATAGTCAATGGGGTCTTTGATAGACGGTGAACGGGTGCTTTTTTAAGAAATTCCTTGATGTGAAGTCATGGGTTCAATTCCCTACCCCGATTGGGGTGATATATTAGACATGATAAAGATGTAATCCTTCCAATTAAAAAAGAAAATTATACATATATCATAGTTCTAAATAAATAAGTCTTTTTCCTCTTCCTCTTAATTTTGTAAATAAATAAAACTTTGTCTTACCTGTTAGTCTCAATCTTTCCAGCCTTCCTCCAGTGATCAAATATGCTCTTACAAAGTAGTTTCAGAGTGTTAAGGTCAAATTTTGTCATTTCAAAGAGTTTACAAGCAAAATTTGGTCACTAGGCATTAGGTCTAGGGTTTGCCTTAACTCCTTCTAAAGTTGCCCAAATGCCAATCTATGTCACTATTCAGCTAAGTCTATCATCATTCATAGGGTTGTCATTATCATCCCAGTGTCTAATGAGTCATTTTACATCGTGTTCATGCTTCAGTTGTGCCTTGGCAAGTTCATTTCCCTCTCCCAGGGCTTTGAAGGCAATTTCTCTTGGACGGTCAAATCAATGGCAAAACTTGTTTCCTGATGTTCATACACCTTCCTCTATCCTTAATGTACCTTATCAAGCACTTCCCAACACTCAGATCCCCCAAAATCCTCATTTTTACACAAACCCTAGTTTCTTGCTACAACCTGGCAATTTTCTAGGTTGGGCCTGTGTTTTGCCCTTTTGGACCCCTTCCCCTAAATCAATGTCTGAGATTCCACTTTCCCCTGCTTCCTAACATCCCTCCCTACTCCCAAAAAATTTCCTCAAGAATTTAGAAGCCCCTTATCCCCTTCATTTCGCTTCATTTTGACCAAAACCCTTGTTCCACACATCGGGATAAGTTTCACTAAAATGATGTTTCTGAGCAATCAAAGATGATTTTTTCAAAACTGAGAGATTTTTTTGTCCAAAACATGCCAAGGAAGAAAAACCTCTTTCACTTTTTGCACAGGTGTCAAGGTTTTAAAGAAATGTCAAAAATACCGGCGAGAACGAAGGTGCTCCAAGGATGGTTGGCCAAAGCACAAAAACGAAGGAAAACGCCCGATCCACTCCAAATTTTGGCCAAAGCCTCTTTGACTGAGAATGGTACTTTATTGAGGACTCCCAACCCAAATTTCAAGAAATTTGGAGAAAATTTTGTCATTTGTGAATTTTTTGTGCCATTTACAGGTTTTTGCTCATTAACGCGTCTCACCCCCGGTGAGACGTGTCGTCCCGGCAACTCCATTTGACAAAAACTCAGCATTTCTAGATTTTTCATGCAAAGTTACATATGCACATGGATGGACTTGAGATTTTGTGAAGTTTTGGGCCTCCAGAAAGTAAAAAAAACATGCAAAATTTGACTTTCTGCCACCTTTTTGAACTGCAGAAAGCTGTATTGGGAGAATTGATTTTTGACAGGGCAAATGAACTCCAAATCCAAAAATTCCAGTTGGGTTGGAAAGTAGACTCATAGACCTTTCCAACAAGCCTACTTTTGCCCAATTTGGCCACCTGAAAGTGCCCCAAACATGGCTCCAAAGGGGCGCAACATGTCAGGCAGGGGGGCTCGACATGTCAGGCAGAATTGCCCAGAAATGCACTGTACAGCCCAGAAAACGCAGATTTGACTCAGTTTGACTTTTTGAGGTGAATGATGATTCTCTTTGATGTAATTATGGTACTTTTATGACACTTTTATTCTTATGTATCTCTTCTAGAAGATTCATTCATGAAATAGGTGAAAATTAAATGAATGAATTGGTTTCCAAGTTTATAGATGCAGTTGTTTTGACTACCTAGATTTTAGTGCTAAGTTTAGAAGTGGTTGAAACAGCTCCTAGAAGGATGAGCTCGACCCCTAGAGGCAAAGAAAGGTGTTAGCTTGCCTATATTATGTATTTTCCTAGTCATTTTCAGGGGTTGGAAGGTTGGACTCTTGAGGGAGAAGCTATCATTGTATTATTTCACTGTATCTCTGCAATTTTTGGCTAAGGAAGACCAGGGTTTTGCAGTCCTCTTTGGGATTCTTGTGGACTCATGTGTTGATGGTGGGTTTCTCAATGTTCTTGTAAGCTTTGTTATGTGATTCATTTCCTTTCTTTACTTCTGCACATTAAACAAATGAAGTGTTAAAGTAAGAATTCATGCTTGCCATGCTCTGCTTTTAAGTTTGTTTAATTTCAATGTTTTCTACTGTTTAAGGAGAATTCAAAGTTATTGTTTGCTCTCTTTAGCTCCTCACCTGTCATTCCTAATCATCCACCTCAATCAAAGGCATCAATATTGTCTCCTACCTCGTCCCAAAGAACCCCCTGCAGAAACTGTGTCCAATCCCCGCACCCAAAATTGCCATCCCCTCAATTTGCCACCAAAAACCCTAAAAACCCCAAATCAACCCTTTTGATCAGTTTACTAGCCTAAAATCATGTTACCCTATTGGTCATCTCATCCATTGAAGATTTTACTAAGATTGACCGGAGAGAGCCTTCTCCTGCCCCGTAGGGCTAGCTACGAGGCTAAATGGTTTGATGTTGCCTTGAGGTTTTCCTTTTTCAGCCTGAGGTGAAATTTCAAGCGCTAACAATGGGAATAGAAGAATAAAGACTTTTGAAGTTGTAAGGAACTTCTTCACATGCACATAATTATGCATACCGTTCTTAATATAATGAAGGTACATTGCAATCCAGTCTCTTATGGCATGCTATATTTGGAAATATGAAATATGACAACCTTTGTTTATTGAAGAGAAATGGTCTTATTGGTTTCCCAACCATTCCTAGGAAACTAAAGCAATATGATGCTTGTATCTTAGGAAAACATAGAAAATAGCCATTTCATGGTTCTCTTTCTAAAGCACATAGAAAGGTTGAACTGACTCATTCTAATTTGTGTGGCCCTATGCCTGTTCCTTTTGCAAATGGAAAAAAATATATATGATGACTTTTATTGATGACTACACCGGAATGTCTTGGGCATATTTGTTGAAGAAAAAATTGAATCTTTTGAAACATTCAAAAACCTTCATGCATGGATTGAAAACAATACACAATCTGATGTTGGCTCTATTCATACTGACAATGGAAAAGAATATATTTCAAATGAATTTGAAAACTATCTTCATCAGTATGGGATTCAACATCAAACAATTGTACCTTATAATCCTCAACATAATAGTGTAGTTGAAAGAATTAACAAGACAATCTTAAATATGGTTCGTTCAATGTTGTTTTTCAAAACGTAAAGTTGATGTTCTGGGTTGATGTAGTTCTATGTGCAATATATATTAAAAAAAATGTCCATATCATGCTCTAAAAAACAAGACTCCTTATGAATGTGGTATGGCCACATTCTTTTGGTGAGGCATCTCAGGGCTTTTGATCCACCTGTTATGCCTTGATTCCTAAGGAATAAAGAAACAAACTTGGTGCAAGGATTCGAAAGGGTATCTTCTTGGGGTACTCGGATACCTCCACAGCATATCATCTCTATGATGGAGTAAATAAGAAGTTAATATTATCTAAAGATGTGGATTTTCTTGAATCTTCCAATTCTGACAATGTTGTTAAGTGAAAGCTTAATTGCTTGGATAGATTCAGGCATGAAAAATCTTTTCAGGAATTTGATAATGAGATTCCACATATTGAAAGGGGGATCCCTATCCTAGATCAATCTATGGAATATCCTTCTGAAGCATTCTCTCCCCATCATGAAGCTCCAACCACTAATCAAGAAGACACTTTGAGTGATGTGATTGAGAGAATATGAAGGCTAAATCCTGATTTGGCCCCATCTCAATCAACATAACAGCCTGGGCTATCTCAAAAGGTCATCCAAAATGGCTCACTAAAGCACTTGAAAGCATTCATCCTGATGAGGCTAGAAAGATAGGAATAAGAAGTTCTACTAGACATAATGGAGGTCATGTAGATGATTTTGATTCAATTGTTGATATGGATGTTTCTTATTATTATGAATTAAAATTTTCTATTAATTTTGAAACTACTTCCTTTAAAGAAGTTTATTTTCATGATGAATGGAAAGAAGTAATGAAAAAAGAGTATGATCCTATTATAAAGAATGGAACTTGGAAGCTGGTGGACCCTCCATTTGGAACCAAACTTATTAGTAGCAAGTGGGTCTTCAAGAACAAGTATAAATCAAATGGCTCACTTGACAAGCACAAAGAAAGGCTTGTGGAAAAATCATTTTCACAGAAAGAAGGGGTCGATTATGAGGAGACCTTTCCCCCAAAGTAAAATGGGCTACCATCCGAGCTCTCTTTGCCTTGGAAGCTTAGAATCAATGGAAAGTCCATCAAATGGATGTAAAAACTTCTTTCTTGAATGGAGATCTGAAATAAAATGTTTTTATGTCTCAGCCAAAAGGATTTGTTATGAAGGAACAAGAGCACAGATTATATAATATTATCAAACCATTGTATGGCCTTAAACAAGCACTGTGAACTTGGTATGAGAAATTAACTGAGCATCTTTTGAAACTAGATTTCCAACACTTTGATCTTAATTCTTCAACTTTATTTGTCAAGAAAGTTGGAAAAATCATTGTCTATATTATGGTGTATATAGATGATCTACTAATGAAAACGAACAATGAAAATTATATTGTATCCATAAAGAAAGAATTGAGGAAAGGATTTGAGATGAAAATTTTGGGACATGTTAACTACTATCTGGGTATGAAGTAACCCAACATCAAAAGTTTATATTCCTCTCTCAAAATAAGTACATTGGAAATTTGTTGAAAAAATTAGGCATGGTTGAATGCAATCCTTTTTCCACTCCAACGGAACAAAATTTAAAGCTCACATCCAAGGAAGGAAACGAATTTGAGGATGCAACTAAGTATAGACAACTCGTAGAAGTCTTAAGTACATCACTACTACCAGACCATATGTTTCATTTGTTGTTGGAATCCTTTCCAGGTTTATGCAAAAACCTTGTGAGGGCCATTGGTCACGTGCAAAAAGAGTTCTAAGGTACTTGAATGGAACTCAAGACTTTGGACTCAAATATACACAGGTGGATAACTTCATCTTGATTGGATACTCTGATTCAGACTTTGATGGAGATAAAGAAAATGGAATATCTACTTCAGGGTATGTTATGAGTCTTGTATCAGGAGTTGTCTCTTGCAGGTCACGCAAACAATCAGTTCCAGCAGATTCAATAACAGAGGAAAAATATGTGGCAACTGCATAAGCAACCACGGAGATTGTATGGCTCAAGAAAATTATTGAAGATTTGTAGGAGAAGCAAATTCATTTTTCTCCTCTTTTAATCTACAATAATTTTGCAATAAAATTGGCCAAGAATCCAAAATTCCCTAATCGAACCAAGCATATCAATACAAAGTATAATTTGATTCGAAATAATGTTGAGGCCAATACTATTCACCTAAGCCATTGTTCCACAAATGAGTAGATTTCATACATATTCACAAAGCGTTTGAAATATTCCTAATGATGCTTGGACTTATAAACACCCCTTCATATTATGGGGGGGAATGTTGACACCTAATTCTTTGAGACTGGGAAAACATTTTGTAAATGTGTAAAGACAAAATGATAATATGAAGAGATATTGGATTGTGAACCCCAAGACTGTCTCCTCTATGTGTATATATTATTGTTATTCTTAATAGAGAAATAAATTCATGGAGTTACGAAAATACCTGGCCTCACAGAAAGTAACGACTTAAAGGAAAGAACTTCCTCTGACCAACCTATGAAAAAGAAATGTTGGCCATACTATATGTAGTTAAGAAATGGTGTCCATACCTTATAGGAAGACACTTCAAAGTAAAAATAGATCATGATAGTTTGAAGTACTTCTTGGGACAAAGACTATCTTAAAAAGAGCAAAAAAAATAGGTTACAGAGATGTTGGTTTACGAATTTGATATTATCTACAAAAAGGGAAAATAAAATATTATTTTAGATGCAATCTCAAGGAAATATAAGATACAAAGGGTTAGTATGTTCTATTTTCATTCCAACATCTGACAAGGTGGAAGAAGCAAGGATAGAATGGAAGCAAGATGAGAAGGTTTGAAATATCATTCAACAACTACACGAGGACCCTAATGCAATAAAAAAAATATGTAGAAGAATCATTTTTTGTGGTATGAAGATAACCTATGTAAGAATTCTCAACTAAAATAGAAGGTCCTTTTGGAATTATCTGCTTCTCATGTTTGAGAACATTTAGGACTCTTTAAGACCTACCATAGGATCAAGAAAGATTTATTTAGGAAGGTCTTAAAGAATATATGCAAAAACATGTGGCTCAAAGTGTGGTATGCCAACAAAATAAGGGAGAGACAATTAAGACCCCATGGCTCCTTCAACCGTTAACCATAACCAAACCAAATTTGGGAGAAGTTTCAATGGATTTTAACACATATTTACCCAAATTAGAAGGAAAGAGTGGCATTATGGTAGTGGTATATTGAATGACAAAGTATGCCCATTTTTTCTCTATTTCTCATCATTATAAAGCAACCATAGTGGTAGAAGCATGAATCAATCATGGAAATAGTCCAAAAACTACAAGGAATACTGAATATTATTGTAAGTGACAGAGATCCAATTTTCAATAGAAATTTTTGGACTAAATTATTTTCCTGTTTGGGTACTCAAATAGCTCATAAATCATCTTACCATCCTCGATATACTGGGAAAAGTGAGATTGTGAATAATTTTTTAGAAGTATATATACATTACTTTGCATATGAAAAACATATACAATGGATCAAATGGTTGTCCTTAGTAGAATAGTGGTACAACACATCCTTCCATACTTGATAAAAAAGAGTCACCATTTATGACACTTTATGGATATGATCTTCCATCCATCACATCACCCTTGAAAGGAACTATAAAATATCAAGCAATAGAGGACCACTTATAGCACCAACAAGAGGTTCTCAAAATTATTGAAGGACAGCTTATAAAATGAAACAATAAGTAGATCAACATCACTCTGAAAAGGAATTTGAAGTGGGGGATTGGGTATTTGTGGGACTATGACCATATAAGCAAATTTCCTTCAAGAAACAAAATAAGGACAATAAATTAGCATTGTGGTATTATGGCCCCTATAAAGTGTTGCAAAGGATTGGAAGTATGGTTTACAAATTGGAGTTGCCTCCATATTCACGTGTACATCTAGTCTTCCGTGTTTTTTCTTAAAGAATGTAATATGTGATAAGATCTCAGTCCAAACTATTGTACCAAATATCAATGAAGAATGGGAAATCATACTAGAACTTGAAATAATATCAAAAACAAGAATTAAGCAACTGAGAAATCGAGCAATTACTGAGTACCTCATCAAATGGATGAACCTGCCATTGAAAGAGGCTACAAGGGAAGATGACTTATTCATGCAAAAACACTTGTATATGGTCATGTGTTAAGGACATGATGGGAGAGGCATGTTAAACCCTACATAAGCTACTTATTAACCCCAAAACCCATTATTAAGCCCTAGATATTGAGTGATTACATTTTTATTGTTATATTATTATGTAGGCTAGAAATTTTCATGCTCCCATTATATTATAATTGAACCATATCTCTCTCTCTCTCTCTCCCTCTGTATATATATAGATAGATAGATATATATATATATATATATTATATATATAATATATATATATAATATATTATAAAATAAGAATACAATTTTTAAACACAGATATGATGATCCTAAGACTATGTCTCCTTTAATATATATATATTATATATATATATATATATAATATATTATAATATATATATATATATAATATAATATTATGATATATGTATGTATGTATGTATGTATGATTATGATATGTATGTATGTATGTATATATATATATAATATATATATATATGTGTGTGTGTGTGTGTGTGTGTGTGTGTGTGTGTGTGTGTGTGTGTGTACATATATATATATGTGTGTGTGTGTGTGTGTGTGCGCGCGCTAAGGAGACATAGTCTTAGGATCATAATATCTTGTTTTAAAAATTGTATTCATTGTAAATGAGGTTTTCCCCCTCAAAGTGGATTATAACTATTGACTTCTTATCATTTTTTAGGTGCGTGGCTCATAACATAGGTAATTTAGGCATCAATTCTAATAGTGTTGAAAAAATCTAGGCTCTCATTTATGCCCTAAAGGTTTTTGAACAACGACAAGAATTACAAGCTAATAATTAAGGGCAACTCCTAACTCATCATCAATATGCTTAAAAGACTCAAATGGATCCCCCCCCCCCATAAAGTATCCAACAATTAGAAATTAGAGTAAAGTCTAAAATTCTCCACTAATTTATCAAATACATCCTCTCTCTCATACTCTCTCATGTCAAAAGAGATGTAAATAAGGTAGTTGATCATCTTGCAATGAAGATATCAACAAACACGGAAAAATTCTAGACTTTGGCTAGTGCTTCAAAATTGATTAACCATTGAAAACTAATTGTTAGCATCTATTACAAACTAATCTTAACTCCCTATACTGGGTGACCTATGGACGAGACAAATGTTATAGCTCAAAAAGCCACCCCCTAGGGTCAAGAAGAAAGACACATCCTTTGCCAAGTCATAGGATTAGTTTGTGGCTCATGAGGAATCAAACTCCATGTGTGTTAAGGGATCAACGCTCCTTCTTAGTTATGGGACTGAATCATAGATCCTATAAACAATACCCCATAGTGTTTTGGATAAAACTAGAAGGCTACCAATTCCCTCTCTACACTGGAGCTCCAAAACAGTGAGGGATTTCAACTAGATTTGTTCCAAGTTGACAACTTTGATTAAAATAATCACGGTTGATTAAAATAAAGATTGATTTGGTCTATCCTAACTATCACCTTGATATGGTCAAGAAAGTGTGTAGGTGCAATGAAGGCTAATCACGATCAAAATCTATATAAACATAGCCTCTTCACTAGTTTCAAGAGGAAGAAAAGAGACAATGTCAAAATGTTGGTGACATCTTTCTGTGATAAACTAACATTAGTAGGTGCATATACTAGTGATTGTTGAGATTAGGAAGGTGATCCGAGCAAGGAAAGAAAGGGTCTCGTTTATGTACTTATTCACATGATAAATGGAAAGTAAAGAGATTTCCCCCCATTACATTCGTGTTTATTCTATTTTCCTAAATATATTGGTTTGTATACACTAATATTTGTGGTTCTAGGTTAGGAGGGAACCTTTTTGTCTTTGTGTGCAGGATTCCAATGAAGATCTGGAGCAAAGATCTCAGGAGGAGATCTTTGTGAAGCTAGCATCACCAACAGAGTTAGGATATATAGTGATTTCCGAGTAATTCTAATCCATTTCTTGATAGTTGCTTGCAATGCTTGGTGTGAATTTATTTTACTTTGCTTATCATCTATTTACACACCCATCATCTAGAAAAGCTTTATTTATCTAGGAAAATCTCGTTGAGATTAAAGTAGTCTATTACTGTAGATGAAATTTCTCTCTTAAATAGAATTAGCGACTCCACTGAGGAGATCCCAAAGAATCCTTTTTTTAAAACCTATTTTCCTTTATTTTTCATGGGGATTTTTGGTTTCTCTAATGTTTTACAGTGGTCCTTAGTCATTTTATAATTTTTGTTTCAAAACTCAAGTCCTTTAACCTCCTAGATCTAGTATTTTCCCCACTTTTTCACGCTTACATTTCTAACCAAGGCGTTGATAGCCTACTAGTTCGGTCTGCATAACTATTAGGGGATGTTGATAACCCCTCAATCTTGATCCATTGCACTTTGATAGAGCGTTCACAACAGTTCTCCTTAAAATTTAAGGGGACCAACTTAGATCTGATTGGGGATCTTTTCATCATTGCAAACCCTACTAGGTCAAATCTAAAGTTTTTTATAGAGATCATTGTTTTTTTGTTGAGTTTACATGTGATTTTCTAAGCATACTTACTTAATTAGGGTTTGATTCCTTTTCTAGGGTTTTTATTCATTTCAAGAACATTGGTGTCTAGATACCTCTCTGGCATCATTATACTAACGTCCCTATACTAATTGTTTTCTTGTAGCTTGACTACTTGATTGAAAAGTCATTTTCCAAATCTTAGTGCATTCTTGAGTTAGATTTATCATTTTGGGTTTTAGGTAGTCCTTATTTGGTTTCCCTTTTCTTTTTTTGTTGTTGTTTGGGGAGCTTGTTTTCTCTTTTGTTTGTTGAGATCAGAGTGTTAACTGAGAGAGAAGTGAGGGACGTGTGCATGGTTTCATATTGAAAACGAAATATCTCTATCTTACTCTACATAGAATTCATTGAAACTAAATATTTTCAATTGTATGTCCTTGGGTAGTTTCCTTGAATCATTTGATTCATAACATCATTTCAGTTTCATCCATCACCCTTGACCTAATAAAAATCCATCAAAATAAACACACTTAATACAATTACCTCTAGATTTTTTATTTCCTTGGTATAAAACCAACATTAGATAGGCTAGGGTCTTGGGATAGGGGAGTGAGGTTAACTTCCCCATGACTACAAAACAAACATAGCATCTTGAGATAGGGTGTGTAAATCCACTTTCATTGGAATGGTCTGGAATCCCTTATAACACAAGGGTTAAGCACTAGGATACATTGGTACCTTCAGAGTAACCTCCTAACTATGTTCGGAATTAGTGGTGGATATATCCGGGAACATCATCGTACTCATGGAGGTCTCTTTCGGGAGGCTTCAGGCTCAATAACTTTCCCTTGCGTGAAGTTCTATCTTATGACTCTCCCCCTAGGATGAGTTATTGTTGGTGGTGACCTTAGTAACCTTTCTTAGTATAATATCATGGGTGATGGAAAGGGTTTCAGTCCTTACTATACCCGGGGCATATTTTAGCCAAACTCATCCAGTCCTCCTGGGGGGTGCTCCACAACTCATAAGGGCACGTGTGACCAAGTTGGATCATTAAGAAGGCTGATTTTATAATTGTCCCAACCATTTCCTCACAATTTACCCGCGAATTGACGAAGCAAGCTCTGATGGAAGGAGGATCCCTTTCCCACTATGGCTTACATGGTTTGCAGCTTTAAGATATTTCTTGTGTGTATTGTTTGTTATATTTATCTGGCGGCCTTAGAGTTGTCTTTTTTCACTCTTGTGTGACCTTTGGTCACCACCGTGGCATATTTTCATTTGTGTCATTCTTGTAAACTTACGAACCTTGCCCCTTACGAGGGGGAGCATCTCCCCGTAGATGTAGACTTAATTCCAACATAGGCACATCATTGTCTCGGGTTACTTTCGATGCCACTTAAAGGCCTGAACCATCCGTTCAACTAGTGGTTGACCATAGTTCACCACATCATCACTAAACCTTTGTAGCCATCACATTAGGTGGGGGTGTTGAATTAACTCGATCTTCGCATAGTTCCTTACCTGAGTCGTCAATGGATAACATTAATCATTCTATGTTGGAACCCATTGTGTCCATCCATTAAGTGACTGATGGTCTTCCAGAATTCACATCCACATCCATATCTTTACAATGGATCCCTTCCACACCACATCCTTTTATGACTCTTTCTCCTTATTCTGGAAAAATATTAGTGGAATTCAACTACTTGGCACATCCAATACGAGTGCCTCCACATCAATGACCTTTACCTCTCCATTTACAATGGGTGGAGATTCTAGTTCCATCATGTCTAGTATCCATATGTCAAATTTTGGAGGGTCTATATCCCTTTTACATTTGATTTTGTGGGCCCCATGATGGGTTTAGGTATCTCAGTAGGAATCATGACAATACCCAATAATGGTTTTCCCTTTGGATGGAACCCTTTGTGTCTTTCCATGTAATCCTCTAGTAAGTTTGGAGGTGTATTCATTTCTAAAGGGTCATTGAATCTATTTGGGAGTTAACCGCCTCAAGGATCCACTTTCCAAAGTCATACATTTGATCCTTGAAATGTCTTTAGGGGGGAAAAGCTTTTCACATGTATAATCCATGGGGTCCTAATCTTGTGAGTAAAGTCTTTGGATCCCCCTATGGTCTAGGAACTCAACAACCTCTAGGAAACCCTTTTGTCATTGGGACCACTTACCCTTGGGACATTAACCAATCTTAGGTCTATATAGGAACTAGAGCTAACAAATTCGGTCCACCCTCTCTCGCAACTAGCCCTAGTACTGGAAACAACATTATTAGGGGAGCATCTCCTCCACTTAGGTCATAAGGGGCTTCCAACCCCTCCTAAACTTCATTCACATCGCCTTTATTTGCAACTTTATATTTTCTTGATCTTTCTAAGTTGATGAACAACCCCATATGACATAATCCTGCATGGCCACCTGTTCCAAATAAGCTGCTATAGATATCCCCAAATTCGATGCTAAAACTAGAGAATACCCTGTAATCCACATCACCACTTATCACATATGGTTTTCATCTGACTCTTTCATGGATGATAGCATTAGACTGCATCTTTTTTAGTAGACTCTCACAGATGGTGCTACCAAATGGTATATTGATATTGAATCTGCCACTTACGATATTTTCCTCTCTTTGACATAGACCTTTGTCAATAATTATCAATTTCCTGTTAGATATGAGGTCGGTCCAGATATCCTCACCACCTTTTGTCAGGACGACTTCACGCACATTTCTGATCATATTCATCAATGGAGAAGGCAACGAGCTTTTCTCCGAACCAAGCTTCATGATGAAGTGCTTCGTGAGTGGTTTATTAGATCTTTGTTGCCTAACACAGCCAAATGTGGCAAAGGGTGGAGCCCAAACTAAAAATAAAGTTATCTTGTGTTCCCATCTACTTGATTTAATATATTCACGGGCACCTTGTATCAACGCATTAAAAATTCTCCTCGGCCATCAACTAGTCAACCAACTCAAAAACCGAAAACCCATGCTGATGGAGTCATAGGATTTGTATATTTTACCAACATAGGACAACTAGACTCTTATATGGACCAACTGAACCTCTATTTTAGTGCCTCGACTAGTTATTTTTCTACCAAAACTCCACATGTCCTTGTTTCCACTTCTAAGGTGAATTTTGTTCTATCAACTTCAAATAAGGATCCTCAAAAACTAAGAGGGGAAAATAAAAAGAATAAATTAAAAAAAATTAATGTGGAAAAAGGGTCATCCCAAAACCAAGACAAAACTGGGAGTGGTAACCAAGATAAGAAGAAGTGTAATCACTTTCCCTGCAATATTTTTGGGGATGATCATCTTACTAATGAATGCCCCAGCATGGATGAGAATCATAGGTATTTCTCATAGCAGTCTACTCGTTAACCTATTGTCTTGATGAATTCCTTTCCATTGAAGCAACAAAACATGGTTGTGAATCCTCCACTTCTAATTCCTCGCCTTCAACTTGGGATATATTTATGGTTAATTCGAGCATCAATTTACAAACTAGAGCTCATAATTACGAGAATTGTAAGAGTGGTACCTCTACCTCGGAGCCCGTGAACCAACCACCACCATATGGTCAACTTCATTTTGATAAACCATCAGTGAACATCGTGTCGCACAGCCTAAGCATACCCTTAGAAATACTACTCACAACCCTAATGCAAAATCTGATCACAACTATAGTATTATTAAGTGTTTGGCTCAATCTCCCACTACCATGCTTGCATTGAAAGTGTTGCAAAGTTGTCCAACTCAATGCAAGGAACTATTGTTTTCTATCTGTGGGGTGGATCCCTCATACTTAAACATTATGACCTTCAATCCATCTCTTTTCAAACCTCATCTTCCACATCATTTGGCCTTCCAAATAATGGTCCACATCTTCATACAATGTGTCCATGGGATAGTTTTTGACTAGGGGGATCAACTTATATAATTCCATCAAAGTGTTGGAAATCTCTTGGTTCTCCTACATTGTCTGCACCTAGATCAGCGTTGAAGGCCTTTTATGGACACACCATGTATCAACAAGGGGTGTTTTCAGCTTTTCCTATTGATTTAGGAGGAAAAATGATTTATGTTGAGGTTGAGGTCATCAATGCATCGTTAAATTATAACCTCCTCCTTGGATGAATTTGGTTTTAAGTTATGATCATTGTCATGTCATTAGTCTTTTGTGTCATGACATTCCCCAGTGAAGGTAAAATAGTCACTATCGACCAACTATACTTTTACAAGCTTGATATCTGATTTCACGATAGTCAAATGGTCCCCTTTGTAGGCGACTCTTCAACTTTTGTCGAGAGTATTTAGGCGAGAATGTTCAAAGACTCCTCATTGATGATCACATCTCCCCTTACTCCATCGGACCCATATCCATCTACTTCCATTATTAACATGATCTCTTATGTCACTAGTGAATCCCTTGGACTTCTTGATCCTTAGGAGGTTCCTATGTAAGATGAATCCCATGGAGCACAATGTTACCTTTTGTGGAAGTAATCACCTCTTCAGTGGTTTCAACACCACCTAATGATACTAGTTAAAAAATTCATCCTGATATGGAATATTATCAAGATCCTCTGCCCACAAGGGTTGTCACTTCATCAACTTCACATGAATCCTTTGATATTGAGTTGCCTTCAAATAATGCCATCAACTTCACAAGATAAGATAAGGAAGATTACGCCTCATGATGCATCTTCTCTCCTGCACTTGGAAATGATGTACCTTTGAAGTCAAAATATTTAATCGATCTAAGTGGCATTTGCTAAGTCATATAGTGAAGTAATTCCCTTGGACTAAGTCAAGTCGAGTATTTCTAGAATTGAACTTGTTGCTAGATCATCCACTCTAAACTCCCCCATTGACAACTGTCTCATACTCTCTTTATTTCTTGATCATTTATATGAAGGAGTTGCCTTAGCTTGTGAGACCTTTCACACTTTATGTCCTTGAGTCATTCCTGATAATGTTGTGGTTCTAGGCCATCCTTAAAATCATCAACCTTTAGGGACATGGAAATTTAATGGGATGTGGCATGGCCCCATTGTTATAGACATATTTGGGCACTGTGTTGAGCCTCAACCTTGCACCTTCCTACACACCCTCTTAACCCTCATTCTCCACTCACTTCACTCATCGAGTGGTTAAATCATTGCATTATAGTCTAAAAAGGACTGTTTATATGGCTTTCTGACTATACTAATGTCCGTTGTTTGGTTTAGTCTTTTGTTCATGCAGCTATGGAAACTTGTCAATTTCCGCAGCCAGCAAAGATTTCCGCAGCTAGCACAGGATTCCGCAGCTATTTTGTTAAAAGTTGTGCTCCAGGTGTCCTCTGAAGGAACGTGCCACATGGGCAAGCTCCAGATGGCATGTACATGGATCGTGTCCCTTCGAACCGGCCAAATCATCCATTAGAGGCCGCGGTCAACCAAAGTCAAAGACGAGGCCAACCAAAGAGTTCAACGGTGGCACGTCACTGTTTTGGGCACGTGAATGATATGTGGCCTAGTTCTCAGCTCACAAAGGTACCAGCGCACTTGGAGATCGTTCTTGAACAGTGAATCTAACAGCCAACCACTCCGAAGATTTAAGAAGCATAACGACAGTTACACTAGATCTCGGCTGAAGAGATCTACGTGTCTATGGCAACGCAGTTAATAGTGCAGTAATTGTTTAGTTAGTTGTAGTATTTTGCATTATAAATAACGCGTTGTTGAACGTTGTAGGGAGACTTTTGATACATGTAAACTCTGAATTGTTTATGTAATTTCTGCGTTGTTGTTTATCTTATCACCCCATTGTTTTATATGTTGTTGATTTAAATACATGAGAAGACTTTTCTGAAGATAACCGTGTGATTATTTTATTGGCTGAAGTGGTAGAGGGCCCCTGCATGCTGAAGCCTTGTAAAGTGTTTGTTTAGTTTCATTATGCTTTTGTTTTATCATTAGTTTGTACATAATATGTTTTATGTTTCTGCTGTTCATATCTTTACTTTTGTTTTCTTAGAGTTGTAAACTGATCAGTGCTTTTTGCAGGTTCTCTTAGGCAGCCCGGGCAATTTTTCATCTTTTTAATAACTTTTGGCATATGAGATCATCTTGTCCTTCCTGCTAACTTTTATTTTCTGCAGTTTACATTCAGCATTGTCCTTTTCAAGTTGTTATTTCCTTATTTATTTTTCTGCTAGTTAGATATCATACTGCTTAACAATTTATGATTTCTTTATGTGGTTAAATGACTATATCAGCAGGAAATCAGAAAATTACTAACTATAGTGTGATTTAGTTGTCATATTACTTACTCATAGTTGCTTTCCATAAAGTAGATTGAGCTGAATGGTAAAGGACTAGAAGAGTCTAAGTAGTGCGATTAATTTCTTTTCTGCAATTTACATTTAGTTATCATATTGCTTGTTATGTTCATGATTACTTCCCCAAGGTAGATTGAGCTGAGGGGTAAAGGATTTTAAGAATTCAAGTAGTGTGATTAGTTTCTTTATGCAATTTACTTTCTTGAACAGTTAAATATCATATTGCTTAACTTGTTTATGATTACTTCCCATCAGGTAGATTGAGCCGAAGGGCAAAGGATCTAAAAAGTTAAAGTAGTGTGAATTAGTTGCTTTACTTTAAGTTTGAGTTGTTTTTCAAGTTTTTGTTTTCAGCAGCAAGGATACTGGGCCATTTTCATTAGTTCGCTTTTTGATGCATTTTGTTTTCTCTTAAGAATTGATTTCATTTCAGTTATTGTAAAGCTTTCTTTTGAGCATTTTTCAAGTTTAGAAATCATCACCATTTACACTCTACACACTTCACACTTCACTTTCATCATCACACATTAAAGAAAAATAAAATCCAAAACAAACTAAAAATATTAAAACGACAAAAGCCTAAGGAAATGGTTATCTAAGTACATATAGTACACCTCGCTTCGTCAGTTTACGAACCCCGGGTTGACATTATAAATAGCAATTTAGATCACACTAAATTGACCAAACACACTGCAACCCCAAATAATATATGTCCATAAACCAAGGGCTTCTAAGTCCCTAAAAGTGTTGTTTCATGCCCTAAAGGAACAAGGTCAGCTAATTACATCATCTCCCAGAAGTTCTCCACAAAAAACTGCTTAGAACTAGACCATACAGACTGCTCAGTGCAGAGGGTGCGATGCACCTCACCTGCTCAGTGTAAAAAGTGCGATGCATACTGGAAATCACTTCTGTAGGGTGTGATGGGTGAAAGTAGACAAATGGCAGAGACAATTTGCAAGGTGGATGATCATGGAATCTTCCAGAAACTTCTCATGTGACACTTGCCTCTCTGAATTCGCCTAAGGATGAGTAAGAGATCATCAATCTCCAAATGGAATCAAGAACTATCAGAGAGAGGACACTAATCAAAATCCTAGAAGCTGACTCACCCTCTTACAATCATCTATATATGGATCCCTCATTCCAGAGATCCAGGGGGCTGGAATCTTGTATCTTGTAAGGAAGTGTTGTTAGTTTCCTGGTGGAATATCATAGTGGTGGGTGATCTAAGCTTTTCATGAGGTGAAGAAGGGCTTTCACGCTGGGAGGATGACGCTAGGTCAGATCAATGGGTTGTAATCCTCTCTTCTAATCTTTATATCAATAAAGTTATTCAAGTTTTCCTCCACATTCTTGTATGTTTGCTAATATATGCATATATGTGGTCAATATATATTTGGTCCTATATTGTTTACGATTATAGATCTCCACACTTTGAAGGTATTATGCTCCTTTAACTTTACAGGTACTCTTTGAAGCAGAGTGGTCAAGGGAGGAGCAGCAAATATCTATCAAAGGGGGAGAAGGAACAAGCAGAGAACCAAGCGAAAGATCGAGGTTGGTATTCTTTTCTCCTCTTCTATCTATTTCTCGTAAAGGAAAGCGAAAGTAAATTTAATCTATTTGTTTCTAAGATAGCTACCTATCTTAGTGGGACTAGCAGCTCTGCATAAACACTAGATTTCCCAATAACAAAATGGCAACTCCACTAGGGAAATCTAGTGTCTATGCAGCGCTGCTAGTCCCACTAAGACGGGTAGCTATCTTAGAAACAAATAGATTAAAGTTACTTTCGTTTTCCTTTACGAGAAGTAGATAGGAGAGGAGCAAAGAATACTAACCTCAATCTTTTGCTTGGTTCTTTGCTTGTTCCTTCTCCCCTTTAAAAGATCTTTGCCGCTCCTCCATTGACCACTCCGCTTCAAAGAGTACTTGTAAAGTCAAAGAAGCATAATACCTTCAAAGTGCAGAGATCTATAGTCATAATAATATAGGACCAGATATATATTGACCACATACATGCATATATTAGCAAACATACAAGAATTCGGAGGAAAACTTGAATAGTTTTATTGATATAGAGATTAGAAGAGAGGATTACAACCCATTGATTTGAACCAGCGTCATCCTCCCAGCATGAAAGCCCTTCTTCACCTCATGAAAAGCTTAGATCACCGAACACTATGATATTCCACCAGGAAACCAACAGCACTTCCTTACAAGATACAAGATTCCACCCTTTGGATCTCTGGGATGAGGGATCCATATATAGATGATTGCAGGGGGATGAGTCAGCTTCTAGGATTTTGATTAGTTTCCTCTCTCTGATAGTTCTTGATTCCACTTGGAGATTGATGATCTCTTACTCAACCTTGGGCGAATTCAGAGAGGCAAGTGTCACAAGAGAAGTTTCTGGAAGATTCCATGTTCATCCACCTTGCAAAATGTCTCTGCCATTTGTCTACTCTCGCCCATCACACCCTACAAAAGGGCTTTCCAGTATGCATCACACTTTTTACACTGAGCAGGTGAGATGCATCGCACTTTCCCTGTGTTACAGGTGCGATGATCAGATAAGACCTCTTCTGCTTCCAAATTTTGGTTTTTTGTTCACTCTCTTCAGCTTTATTCAGGAGTTTTGTTGTCTGTGATCAGTATACCTCTGTGGAAACTCCCTTCCTTTGCATGATTCAGCCTCCATAGTACAAAGAACTGTAAAAAAAAAATTATGTATTGTTCGCCATTTACGGTCCTCTTTTACAAAGAAGTAGCGTAATCAAGCTGTCGTCTTTTGGTTTGAAAGTGTCACAAGTGTCGTTTTCAATCAAAGAAAAGAATCATATTGTTCTTGATGGTCGATTACATTGTTACTCTTGTATTTGATTTGAATTAGTATTTTTTCAAGTGTTAAAAGCAATTTTCAATTCAAAATCGCAAAGTGTCGTCATTATCTTCCTTTCATTTTTTGAAAAGAAAAATCATTAGTACTGTCGCTTGAAACAATTCAAATTTGTACTTAGCATTCTTTTTGTCGTTCACACATTATGAAAGCGAAAACAAATACATGCATGTGCATTTGCATTTAGACTGCTTGTTGATTTTGATTTAGGACAGTGCATCTCGTGTGTGCTCTCTGCTCTTTGTTGAAAGAATTCCGCTTCTCTTTCCTCAGTAGCTAGGATTTTCATTGCAAAAAGAGGATTAAACGTTTGTTTGTCATCTTAGATTGCATTTTAGGAGTTGTATATCTACATCACGTGGTGAACCTGAAATGAAAACTTCTTAAGAAAGATCAACTATAAAATAAATTCAATGAACATAAAAACGCTTTGTAACCTAACGCACAACATTTAGAAGTCTACGCTAGAGACGTATTCCAGTGTCGTAAAGCCTGGTAACTATTGCTTTCATCATAGGTTGGGTGATTCCTCCTCTTTCAGACGACAAGTGCCAGTACGGATTTGTGCTCCCACGTACCGTCGAGTATATATTGGGAGACCACAATAGGCTGTATCCTTTATCCTTAGGAAGTCGTGTCTGCCGCCCCATCGATTGCAATGCACTGAACACAGCATTCGGGAAGATTGACTGTCGTACCATAAAAAGTATTCTGCAGTTTTGCAATTGGTTCGATAATCCCTTTGTCTAGATTTCTAGAGTAGTCTCTTTCGTTCCTTTTCAGACTCCTTAAAGGAAAAGGTCCATCTAAGCACTTGTCACTTCAGGCTCATTAAAAATCGAAGGCGATTAGAGTCATCTTTTTCTTTTTCTCGACTCTTAAAAATTGAAAAAGCAAGTTGTGTCAAAGCGTCTAAAATTTATTTTAATCGGAATAATGTCACTGTTCCCTCGTTGGTCTTAGGTTGAGAAAAATGGAGTCCACCAACTAAGTATTTCCCCTTGGGGGAAGTCCTAGTCCTTTCTCCTCTTGGAGAGATGTTGGTGCACCTCATATGGCCACATTGTCCCTCCCAGGACTGACAATCGGCTTGCCAATATGGCTCTTCTCGACCTATTTCGTTCAAACTACCGCGATTCTTGAGCAATCATGTCAGCAACTAGATGATACTAAAGTTACCCCCCAACCATCTGCTTTGCTTGTTTCTCCCTTCCCTCCTTCCTCTTCTCTTGGTAACATTGATGAAGTTAAAGACCAAGTAACTGAGAAGAATAAGAAAGGGAAGAAGAAAGAGAAGAAGAAGAAGGAGCCAAAGGCAAAAAGGGATAATCGTGCATCATCTAGTGAAAATCCACACACTGCACCATCCAAACTGAAATCTCCATGTGTCATTTGCAAAGGAGACCACTATCATTTAGATTGTCCTTGTATCCCTCGAATCTTAAGGGACTGGTCTCCTCGTTTGCACAATCCAGTGTCGTCAACCTCTGACGATCATGCTGAAAGTACACCATCAACTAGTGAAAATGAAGTCTCTGGACAAAAAGGAAAATGTAAATTCCCTCGTAGACTGTGTGAAGGCAATCATGTCGTCCACCATTGTCCCTTCCTGGATGAAGCTAAAAGAGTCTTGGATAACCATCCTGCTTCACTGCTACGGCATCCTCCTGGGTACAAGAAACTCTTGTCGAGTCCATCGCTAGTTGAAAATCTGACTGACATGCCCTTGTGGTTGGTCGAAGAATCTATCATTGAAGATAAACCCTCTGAGTCCACACCAGGCGAAAGTCAAAACGTTGAGGCGGTAGTCGACCCAGTCTTATCTCCGGAAGGTCCGTCTTCAGATGATACAGTCACTGAAGAGAATGAGAATGACACCATTCAAATTCTTTTCGTAAACACAGACTCCAATGAACATGGGGGCAATCTACCCATTCCTTTACCACAGGAAGGAAGTTCGTCAGAGTCATATCCGGCCATCTATTCGGTCCCACCTCCGAGCAACCTAGTCATTTCCTTCGATTGGAATCTACTAGGAAGACCCCATCTACCGTCTAATGTACCATTATTAATCATTGTACAAGCTTACATAATGGTCATGGTCGGTACCATCATAGATGAAGGGGATTCTGTGAGTATCCTTTCCTCAACTGCTTGGAAAGCACTTGGTTCGCCATCGCTTCTGCTTGAGATGTACAGGCTTCGATAAAGGAACCATTCGACCGTTAGGGATCCTTCCGAGTTTTCCTATAACTTTGAGAAGGAGAATCGTGTATCTGAACGTAATGGTAGTCCAAGGACCTTTAGATTACAATCTAATCCTTGGGCGTGACTATATTTATTGCATGGGAGCCATTGTCTCCTCACTCTTTCAAGTAATATGTTTTCCACATGAAGGCTGAGTGGTCCAGCTCGTAGACCAGCTTTCGTTCCCTGGTTCACACATAGCTAATAGTCAAGTACCATCCCTAACTAGTCTTTTCATGCAAGGAATGTCTCATCAATCTCCAATTCGTCCACCTGAAGAGCGCGAGTAATTCGGGGGTCGTGACTGAAACCCAGGGGGCATGCACCCTGGTCTGCTTCAGCAGGAAAACTTCAAGTATAGGGTAGGTTTTCGCGAAGGATATATGACTAGTCTGACACACCTGTCCATTTAGGAAGATGGGATTAGACTGGAATAAGATACCTCCATTAGAAGGTAGGCCTTTCCCAATAGAACAAATTTTTTGTTTGCAAATTGAAGGGTAACTTGGAAAAGGTAGGCCTTTCCTCAAAGAACAAATGTTTTGTCTGCAAATTGAAGGGTAACCTCGAAACTCTACTTCACTATACATGGGAGCATGCAAACCCTTTTGCATGCAAGTAAAGAGCGACCATTTATTTTCTCAGTTTGTAGATCCTCAAACCCTTTAAACTCGTAGGATTGGTGGTTCCTAGATTGCATAATGAAAGGATACGGAGCATAGTTTCGAATGGTGCAAGCTCCTTAAAAATTGAACCTATCGATGAGATATCCTCATTATACGATTGACACGAGCAGTTTTTATGCGAAGTTTATGCTCGTTAAAAATTAAACCTAAGCAATGAGCAAACGTTCCCCCCAGAGTTTAAGCTCATCAAAAAATGAACCAACCTCCAGTAAATAACCATTGTGAATGCATTATCATCAGCTTCTGAGCCCTGGTCGTGTTCTTGCCATCACCTCTGCTCTGTTTAGACGATCATATGCCTCCATTTGATTGTTTACCCTTTTGAGGAATAGCTGCGAAGAGTGATTCTATTAGCCATCCTTGTGACACTGTCGTGATTGGAAAATTCCAAACCTTACCTGGAATTAGCAGCTACCCGAAAATATCACTCGTTCCTCAAAGACGAGTCTCCTTTAAGCTCTTTTCACCTTACTCGTAAAATATGAAAAGATTGCCGAGCAGTTGGCCTCTCCAGCTTGTTAAAGCTACCGGGAGTGCTATCCCTCCTCTAGATTTTAATCCTTTTGGACCTGAGGGATTATTACACAAAAATATCGAGCGCTTGTCTTGTTCGGCTAGTTAAAACTATCGAAAATTCATCCCTTTCGTATTATTTTATACTTTTTCAGACTTAAGGGATTATATGACGAAAAAGGATTAATGGAGTCTCCTTTATGTCCTTTTTCAGACTCTCTAAAATTGAAAAAGGACCGAGTTATCTTTGTCGTTAAACTCGTTAAAACCAATAGCGACAAACTTGTCCATGTAGACAAGAATGAGTTTCACTGTCGCTAGGCTCGTTAAAACATAGCGACAGGTTTTCCCGAAGGGAAAATTATAGAAAAAGCATATGTTATCCTCCTCAAGCTTGATAAAAATAAAGAGGTACTGGTCAGTAATGACTGGGGAAAATTGGGAAGAAAACTTGAAGAAAATTTACTTGTAGGGAGTCGCTCTTGAACATGACACTTTCACTCCATCACCATGATTGAGTCGGGTTGGGTTATTTCATTTACTGGTCATATTACCATTGGTCCATCATACCATCCATCTTTAGGGTTAGTGCTACCAATCCATTTTAGTGTCACCGATATGTTCAAGAGAAGTCGATCAGAGAATTGACCAACCCAGCTTGTGTCTCACGCACTGCAATACCTTCATGCTTCATCCTTTCATGACCGCCACCCTGAACCCTGTATCATCAGATCGTTTTCACCTCTACAAAATCATTTGCTCCATTCTGTGTTGTAGATGTGGGATTTGTTAAGGCCCTCCTATGATAGGTTACTTCTTGTCGATGACAACTCTTTATCCAAGAAGTCAACCTAGGAACAACCCTTTCAGTACTTTGAAGCTTGCATGCCTCAATGGCAAGTTTCTCACTTCCGACGACAGGTTTACATCAATGGCCTTCGACCAAAAGATTTTGCATGGTGTTCGACACCAAGTCCCTTTTTCACACCACGCGAATTTTACTATAGTACCTTGAGGGTCATCATCATTACCGGTGATTCCTCTTGTGCCTATTAACAACTTACATCATTGGCTGGTAATTAGGCGATGTCTTTCCATGTTCGACTCCAGAACATTTTTCACGTGGATCTACTTGTAATTCAGGCGAAGATTGGACGAGTTTGAAGACCCTGGATCTAGTTTCATCCATCCAGGCTAAGATGTATTGAGGAAAATAAAGACATCAAATGTACATCATTGCTGCATAGATGATGATCCAAATCAAAGGATGGCGGCTCTACCAGAATCATCAGTCTACCACACAGACGGTTGTCTGTCCTATGTACGTGAAAATGAATTTATAAAGATGAGCATGGGAATTACCGCCTCAACTAGATCATGAAAATGTTATGAAGATAATGTATTGTATTTTATCTTATTACAGGTCACCTTCCAGTTCGAAAAACCTCGGATCCTCATGATAAAGAATTTCACCTGACATCAAAGATCTATGACCTCATGCTTCAGGGGGCAACTGTTACAGACATATTTGGGCACTGCAACCCCAATCACATATGTCCATAAACCAAGGGCTTCTGACTCCCTAAAATTTTTGTTTCATGCCCTAAAGGAACAAGGTTAGCTGATTACATCATCTCCCAGAAGTTCTCCATAGAAAATTGCTTAGAATTGGTCAAAACTGGATCATACAGACTGCTCAGTGCAGAGGGTGCGATGCATCTCACCTGCTTAGTGTAAAGAGTGCGATGCATATTGAAAAGTCCTTCTATAGTGTGTGATGGACGAGAGTAGACAAATGGCAGAGGCAGTTTGCAAGGTGGATGATCATGGAATCTTCCAGAAACTTCTCTTGTGACACTTGCCTCTCTGAATTCACCCAGGGATGAGTAAGAGATCATCAATCTCCAAGTGGAATCAAGAACTTTCAGAGAGAAGACACTAATAAAAATCCCAGAAGCTGACTCACCCTCTTACAATCATCTATATATGGATCCCTCATCCCAGAGATCCAAAGGCTAGAATATTGTATCTTGTAAGGAAATGCTGTTGGTTTCCTGGTGGAATATCATAGTGTTGGGTGGTCTAAGCTTTCTATAAGGTGAAGAAGGGCTTTCATGCTGGGAGGATGATGTTGGGTCAGATCAATGGGTTTTAATTCTCTCTTCTAATCTCTATATCAATGAATCTATTCAAGTTTTCCTCCACATTCTTGTATGTTTGCTAATATATGTGTGTATGTGGTCAATATATATCTTGTCCTATATTGTTTATGACTGTAGATCTTTGCACTTTGAAGGTATTATGCTGCTTTGACTTTACAGGTACTCTTTGAAGTAGAGTGGTCAAGGGAGGAGCAGCAAAGATCTGTCAAAGGGGAGAAGGAACAAGTGGAGAACCAAGTGAGAGATCGATGTTGGTATTCTTTGCTCTTCTCCTATATACTTCTCGTAAAGGAAAACGAAAGTAACGTTAATCTGTTTGTTTCTAAGATAGCTACCCGTCTTAGTGGGACTAGCAGCTGTGCATAGACACTAGATTTCCTGATAACAGTATGCCTCCTCCGCCTTGTTTGAGATCATGTACTCCAACATAAAAGAAGACTTCTATTAGTTTGGCAGGTTTCGTCCCCTCCATCTTTGTCCTTCCTTGCATTGCTTCAGTTCTCTCTCTCTCTCTCTTTGACTACACTTTGGTGTCTCATGGAAGTGTAGCCTACAATGTATTTTGGTCATACAATTTTATCCTAACACTCATACATTGGGGGGGCAATCTGTTATCACCAAAAATTGATCACCTAGCCATTTCTAATTAGGCAGATCAAAATACACCATGTAGGATTAATTTTATCATAGTAAAATCACTTTCACCATGTGAAATAATTTAGTAAACGATTTTGATTAAATTATTATTTATTTAATCTTTTTCTAGAAATAATTATTAAATCACTGTTTGATAATTATTCCTCATCACATTTGACTAAATCACTAGGAAGAATTAAATAAATCATTATTTATTTATTATTCCTTAATTCTAATATTGGAATAATTGTTAAATCACTATTTAATAATTATTTCAATTTCACACTATTCTAAATCTTTGAGAAATAATTAATAAATCATTTTATTTGTTAATTATTTCAAAATAAAGATATTTGACCATTTTGAATATCTTTTCCCTCTCCAAAAATATAATAAAGTATTCCTAACAATTAGATCTTCAATTTTTCAATATTATTTTATTATTTTCCTTTTTCTAGATCAACCCAATACTTTGTTATAAATAAGAGGGTTTTCCATTCATTCTTCACCAGGATTATTATGATTGTCACCACTATCATCTCCTTGCATTTGACCTCCCACTTGAGTTCTACACATTGTTTTAGGTTTTTCACATATTGAGAAAGAGAATCGATTACTGAAGCATCAAAGGATCCATTCCACGGAGGGAGATTTGCAGACCCTTTTTGTAGATCTCCTTCACCAAGTGTTATCAATAAAGATTATTATTGATTTAAAAGTTTTTCCATATTGGGTTATTACATTGGATATCTATTATTGTTTGCTGTTTTGAATCACATATATATTTTTATTGCATGTTTTCATCGTTTTATTATTACAGATCTAAAGTGTAAGCAACCAAAAATTGTTGTTAGGGTCACTTGTCACTAGTGGCTTAAGTGAAGTATTTTTGGTACACCTACCAATAAATTTGATACTAACATTTACCTTGTTTAGAGAAAATTAAATAAATAATGATTTATTCAATTATTCTCATGGGGTTTTTGATTTTAAACATAAATAATTTAATATAAATGGTTTAATAAATTATTTCCTATGGTGAAAGTGATTTTAATATGGTAAAATTAATCCTACATGTTGCATTTCAATCCACCTAGTTAGGAATTGCTAGGTGATCATTTTTTAGGTGATAACACCTAAAGTGCTTAGACCAAAAATCATTAACACTGAAAAGTGTTTATAGACCAATCACTTGGCATAAATCCCAAAGATGTTCCATGTCATTTTATGACATCATCATTACCAATCGACAGCCTCTGATGTGTGTTTTGCTTGGGTTACGAGGTTTATTTTATAACAAGAGGAATCATCTTTCATATCCCCATTACTCTTGAGATACCCTCATGAATCCTGGACTTCTAATATGACCTTTGAACTTCTATTTAACTCATTTGTCCACATGTGAGTTTTCATATTCTAAGTGTAACTCTTGGACTTCTATACATTACATTTTGTCTTTTCTTTTAGATAATTACTTCATTATATCCACATGTGATGTGGAAACAAAAAAGACACCATTTGAAACTGTGATGACACTTGTACAACCATAACTTGGAAATGATGATGAGGACTTCATGATGATGTGGAAATGCCAAGATGGTCTCTTAATGCTTTGTCTTCAATCTTCATGAAATATATCCTTTGTTCTTCATATTCATTCTCCAAAGGGTCTTGGATCATCATCAGGACCTTTTAAGCTATCATGCAATGTATTCAATCTCTCTCGATCTAGGTTTATCTTCATATCTTCATGATGGTTAATATTTGTGCTTCTTCTCTACAAGTGCTTCTTTATCTCTTTTCCTTGACATATTTCTTGAGCATTATCTTGTCATGTTGAGATAGTACAATTTCTCATGAAGATAACTTATGAAAAGGAAAAAATAATCTTAAAATAATCTATCCTATCTCCTCCTTGCTCATGAAGGAAGCTGCTTATGATAGGCCTTTGAAAGGGTTGAGAAGGAAGGGCTTGATAAGGAGGGTGCAATTAAGCCCAACATTAGCTTAGGAAAGCACCAATATTCACTAAAATTGCACCATGCACCATGAGGAAGGGTTCTTCAAGGTCTAGTGTAGTGGGAATGTACAAGGGACAAGGTTTATGAGCTTGTTGATAAAATATTTGCAATTCACTAGGCTCAAGGGAATAAGAGATGGTGAGAGTGTAGTTTGAATTCACAAGGATTGAGAGGAGGTCTCATTGAGCGCTAGGACTTTTCCATGCACTAAGGAGGAAAGAAAGGATAAGTTTTGGGCACAGAGAGGGACCACAATCAATAGTTGGAGAAATTATAAGCATTGTTACTATGCTATGTGTTAGGAAGGAAGGGAAGGCCTAAAGGGTAGCACAATTTTCCTCAACAATGGCCCATTTATGTTCGAAACTTTGCCCTACGCTAGGAGCGAGACACATGAGAAAGTCTTCAATGCATTGGGAAAGTCCAGTGGCTAAGAGTTTAATCACTGTTGGTTAGAACTACAATATGCACTGAGAGGGAAGGATAGGCATGGGTATAGTGCATTTTTCCTCAACAGTGGCCCACTGTTTGTTAAAAATGCACTTTGGACCCCATGCTAGCATAGTTTGACTTGAAAATGACTTGTCTCTAAGAGGATATTTCATAGTTCAGTGAGATAGGTAGCATAAAGTAAGAAACTTTTCCCTAGAGATGTTTGTTGCATTGTGAGAGGGAGGATACCTTGTATGGTGTAATTTTATTTTACAGATGGCCACTAGAAATTGTCCATGCACTGTACAAGGAGGAATTTCTCAAAACTCAGTGCAATGAGTCAATACAAGAAATATGGGTTGGGTGGCTAAGCTTTGAAGGCATTGAATGTGTAGACATGGAAGAGGACCTTGAAGAGGGCCTAGTGCACAACTCTAGGAGGAAAGGTATCATCAATGTGGCTCATTGATCTGAACAGAAAATGGCATCAACCCATGGTATTCATCCACCCATGGAATTTACCCATGGTATTGTGAGTGGCATCCACACATGGTATTTATCTGCCTGTGGTATTGTAAGTGACATCCACCCATGGTATTCATTAACCCATGGTATTTTCCCATGGTATTTGGATTTCCACCCATGGTATTAATTCACCCATGGAATTGACCCGTGGTATTGTGACATCCACCCATGGTATTCATTCACCCATGGAATTGACCCGTGTTATTGTATCTGAAAAATACTATAAGTAACAAGTTGAATTTTGTAAAAGGACAGATTGTCCGCCACAATGTAGCCTTCATAGTTATTATTGGTTTTAATAAAAAGTTTCTTTGTGGTTTTATTTACTATTTGTTCTGTCATTTTCTTTCTAGCATTGCAATTCTTTAGATCTTGGGGGCCTCCCCACAAGATCCATTTCAATATTTTAGATCTTGTGGGCCTCCCTCCAAGATCTAGATCACTCATGAATAGGTTGAGCTCATCACCTAGTGAAGGATTGAAGCTTTCATAACTTACACTGGGAAGTAAGACTAAGAAGAGCTCCAAAATGGCTAAGTGTGGGATAAGTAGAGTAAGAGAAGGAAAAACATTTGCAAGGCTCAAACATGGATTACACACATGAATGAAATCAATAAAAGCTAGAGAAATGCATAGGAATCATGATAATTAGTCACACCTTGAAATGTTAGCAAAGAGACACTTATTTCTAAGTGCGATAATTAAAACGACACATTATGACACTTAGAATACAAGTTGCGACAAAAGTGTCAACCATGACTAGAAAATGTGCTAAGCTATAAGAATGTGTCAAGTGCATATCTTTATCATATGTAGGACCATCTAATACAAAACAATATGCTAGAACTGACTCTAGTGATGTGTAGAGGTGAAACACTATTGGACAGTTGGAATTGTCTCGATGGCTAGTGGCAGTAAGTGTGTTGGAATTAATGTCAACACCCATTTTGGTATATGTGTTGGGACGTTAGTATTGCCTAACAATTAGTAAGTATTATGTCACTTATGTAAACTAGACTAGCATGGATGTATGTGCTAGCATGATGTTAAGAAGATGCTAGCATTGATGAGCTTAATGTGTCAAGCTCAAGGGGAGTCCTATGGTTGTTGCAGTCTCTTATAGAGAATCATCATAGTAGTAGACTTATTGGAGAAGCCATAAAATTATGGCTATGATGTTTGGGAGTCTCATACTTAGGAGGATATTTTTCATCAAGGTATCAACTCATATACTCTTGGAGTTAGCAAAGTTGGTTAGATCGGAAAGAGATTTCCAATAGTATGTGGAATTCCATAAATGGATCTTAGGAACAAAAGTTATTGATAGCTAAAGTAAGGAAGGATCTTGAATTCCTTAGGAGTGAGCCGAATTTTAGAACTAGGGAAGCAAATCAAATATCAAAACCCTCAATTTCGAAACTTTGGAACTTCAGAGGGTCGGAGTCTGGGGACCTTGAAAGGTCGAAATATCAGAAGCTGGAATTTCAGAACCTCATAACCAGGGGAGCAGGCTGAATATCATAACCATAAATTTTGGAACTTTTGAAATTCAAAGGGTGGGAGTCTTGGGACTTCAGAGGGTCAAAGGCTTGGGACGTCAGAATGTTAGAATATCATAAGCAGGTTGAATATCAAAACATTGAATTTCATAACTTTAGAACTTGGAGGGTCGGAGTCTCAGGACCTTGGAGGGTTAGAGGGTTGGGATGCCAAAAGGTTAGAATACTAGAATTAGGCTGATTATCAAAATCCTAAATTTCATAACTTCAAAACTTTGGAGGGTGAGAGTCTCTGGAACTCGAAAGGTCAGAATATAAGAATCCCGAATTTCGAAACCTCAAAACTAGGGGAACATGCAAAATTTCAGAACTTTGGGACCTCAAAGGGCCAAAACCTTAGGACGTCAGAATATTAGAATATCAAGACCTCATAGGTATATTTAAAATAAACTCAAGATAGTATGGAACTAGGGAAGCAAGCTAAATTTCAGAGCCTCAAACCCAGGCAAGATAGGAATATCAAATCCTATAAATTTTTGACCATCAAAACTTTAGAATTTTGGGATTTCATAACTTATTATTAATGAATCTTTTTTAAAAGCATGGGTGATTACATGGAGCATGGATCTACAAAGGAATTAGTTTGCAAAACCAATGAACCATGGACCCTTTCTCTCTCCTCTAATGGGACAAATGGCAGCAGTTGATTGGCCCTCAGGAGTTGATTGTGGTAGATGAAATCAACACGACATAGCTAAACGAAGGACATGTGGTAGTCATATTCAACATTTTTGAGTGGCACAATGGGGAAAATATTGGTGACACATGTCACCACTTAGGAGATGAAATGTAGGGTTGATGACAAGAGCATGATGTCACCCTGGAAGTAAATTTTGGAGGTTAGAGATTTCATAACTCCTCTATAATTGCATTTTGAGAAAGTCTTGATACGATGGAGCTTCTCATGTTATTGGAACTTGGTTGTGGAGCCCAAAGAATCAAGGGAGTAGATCAAGAATACAAGGAGATAGGCCCCCATTAGGATCCTAAAGGGTTTAGCACCTAAGTGTTATGCCACTGGTCATAGCATCCAGTCTTATGATGGAAAAAAATAACAGGTGAAGAAAAAGGAGCTAAAGGAAATATTGGAATATCGCGATATTGTAATATCATCTTAATAAAGTTAAAAAATGTGGGGCTCTGAGATTGCAGCACAAAGGTGTATGAAGGATGAATGAGTCAACAACTAAGATTAATTATGCACAGAAGAGTTGGTTAGAAGAGTAATGATGACTGCAAAGATTGTTGAGTCAAGGAAGCAAGGACCATGATTGCATAGGATGATTTAAAGGAGCTTGTCATGAGCTAAGACATGCTATTCCTAATATTTCTTCTATGCTACGAGAAATTAAATCAAGATCAAAGCATCAGGTATAAGAGATTTATTCATAGAAAGTGTTATCACTCAGGTTGTTCCCTTTGACTCCCAAGGGAATACGGCCGAGGTAACCACAAACCAATCTTTGGACTGCAGGTCCTAGCCTACCAACAGTCAGAGAGGGCTCTCTCTTCAGGATTTAACTTTGTTTAAGGGGTGATTTTAGGCTAGATATGATGCACATGGGTTTTGATTTGGTTTAGTGGGATGGTTAATATTAATCAAACAGAGTTGACATGCAAAGTGTAAGAAGTTCAAACCATTGGGCATGGAGTCATGACTGTGAACTGAAGGGTGTGCTTTCTTTGATAGAAGAAGGGAATATGGAGTAGGATAGCTACACATGGCACAATGATTTATGCTGGAACAAGAATGAAATGGAGGTTAGGGAATGAGAGGCAATTAAGGATCTCTCATCCAGCCAAAGAGGGAAAGTGGATGAATAATATCTAGGAGCAATGAAGGATTCCCAGAGAGCATTCATATGTGAAGGGAATATCTTAAACATCCACAATTAAGAATGCATATTCATCACTGATTCAGATGAAAACATGGAAAGTTACAAGAATTGAGCACAGAGGGCATGAAAACCAATTCTGGTCTATTCTTTTTTCCTGCAACTTAGATTATGATATATATTTGGTACAACTATGTATAAACTGATAAACGAAGGGAGGAAAAACTTATTGAACCATGAACAAGCACGAGAATTCCATACCAATTTCTTCAGCCTTTAAAAGCACAACCAGCCAGTTCAGATGCAAGCATTCCAGCAATCTTTGATTACAGAAGTTCTTAATATTTACAGTGCAGCTCTCAAAATGAGAAATCAACCAAACAACCCACCAACCCTTATTACATTGTTTCGGGGCTGTATTTATAGGCAAAATATCTACAACAAAGATCTGCTAGAAGATCTTTTTTAGGAAATAAATGCAGTTAACCTAACTTGTCTTATAAGTAATGAAAATATCTATCTAATGCTGCGCTGGGGGTAGCTGTTTCAAAAAAGAGGCTATCTGTCTTCTGCTGTTATGCGCTGGCCATTCATCATAACTACGCATTGGTCTCTGTTCCCTTGCTCTTGAGTGGCTTTACTATGCATTAACTGTGGTCTGAGAGCCTTAAATGGCTTCACCGCTTCCTTATGGTCGATCTGATATTCTTTGATTGAATTTGGGCTTCTTCTCTTCTCTGATGTGGTAAAAACTGTTAAATCGCCCCTTTTCTACCCTTTCGAGGAAAAAACAACTGCTGAAAATAAAGATTCCCCATTTTGGCCTATTTCCCGTAGCGATACGTGATTAGCGCTAAGCGCGCAGCAAAAACTGCCTCAAAATTTGATTCTGGGCCTTCGAAGCGTCGATTTCGCACTTGCGCGCTTTCCCTTTGGCAGATGACGTCAGCGGTACAGTGGGTGACATCAACGGTACGACAGGTGACGTCAGCATGGTGACGCAGCAGGGTAATGCGCAGTGGCAGGTGAGGTGGCGGCATCGTCATGCGGTGAAGTGGCAACAGGGGAGGGTGGTAAGCGGTTTGCGTCAGACCGCTTTTGGTACGGGCGCAGTGTGTGTCAGGGGCGCTCGATGCAATGAAAAGTCAACAACTGTCCCAGTGTACAACGGTGAAACCGTCGACCATCGGGCACTATTGTGCCGTCATGAAAGGGCGCCCGATATGCATGAGGGCCGTCGAATCTAGGAGAGACTATCCGACGGTGGACTGGAGGGCAAGATGAGCGGGCCTTAAATCAAAAGCGCGCGCGATAAACGTTGATTATTCGCGGCGGTGGGTGGGTTTTAAACTTTAGGTTTTACGGGTTAAATGCGCGCTCGGGGTCATGGTTATTCATTGATAAAATATCAATGAAATCCATATGTTATGCATGCGCGGGGTGTGGTATGGTTATTTGTTTGACCAGAGGTTTAAACCAACCCCAAGGGAAATGAACGTGGAAGGGCTAATACCAAGGCCCCAAATAGACCTAGTATTTCACAGACTTTTATTTATTCGGCTGTAGTTGCCTTGGGGTGGGATATTTAATATTTTTTGGGGTTTTTATATAGTTTTCACATAGTAGGGGATAGGGGAATGACTTGGGGAGCTAAAAAATAATAAAGTTAGGAGTTAGAAGGCCTTGGTGGAGTGGAAATGTAAGGGAAATGATGGATTGTGTAAAGATTATTTTTACACAAGAAATGTGGCTTCTTTTCATTGAGGAAAGTCAAAACTTGACTTGATGTTTCACACAAATGAACCGAAATCAGGACTGGTTGGGCAGATCCCAAGGTCCTTGAGGGGATGTTAGTAAATGATTTCTGAGGGGATGAAGGGGAAGTTAGTCATGTTTCCACTGTTGTACCATCAAGTCACTGTCCGGTGCCAATGCCATAAATGATATTAGTCCTTCTTGACAAGACCACAAGTGATTACCAATCTGCTCCTGCAACCTCAAACTACCTACCCAGCCTAATATACCTAACATTTTTCTTCTTTTGGTTTGGGTGCACTTGAACTTGCAAACCCAGCTTTACAACTTTTCTTTTCTACTGTCCTCTTATCTACATCTATACTTATTTCATCACGGGGCTCAGATTAAGCTGTTGAGCACCCTTGCTTCTTTACCTATCTAAGAACTGGCCCAGATTAAGCTGTTTAGGCAGACAATGATTCTCTATATTCTACAACAGGAAATTGAAACCTAGGGAGACCAAGATTAAGCTGTTTGGACCTCCCTTTAAATGAAAATTTTTCAAAAATGGAATAACTCCTCAAAATTGGAATAGAGCAGAGGCACTTAGGCTGGCAAACTCTCATGGACACTTCTTTGGCCTGAGTATCAAATATGGAACATTGCAGCCTGCGGAGCATGACATATTTGGTATGTAAAAATGTCAATCATGAAAGATGAATACCTGCTATGAGCAGGAGGCTAACAGTGGCTCCACTTGGGGATGGCCTTTCCATGTGAAAGGCCAAGAACAGCAGGTCAGAATACCTTAGCCTTTAGTTGTTGCTGTACTCTGAAAACTTCCCTTTGTTGGCTGCTTTATTTATGAACTTGACAGTAGACTTTGAAGAGCTTATGGCCTTCACTTCGGGCTTCAACTGCAGCAAGTTTGCTGTCCAAACAGAAAACTGAAATCCTACCTACCTACTCTAACCAGCACTTACTTTGTTGTTAGGTGAAATGAAATAACTAGTGCAGCCACTTAAGCATTATAAACTTCAGCGAGCTTTCCTGCTTGTGTTGGCTGGCGAACAAAACTGATATCTTGCAATCTGATATGGCTTTGTTAATTTTTGAGAAGATCAGAAAACTGCTGACCTTCTTTGCTGAATCAAGAAACTGTACAAAAGTGTCCTGCAACATATATACATTATTGCTGAATTGAATTGAAGAACTGTACAAAAGTTTGGGATCACTATCATGCCTTAGAATAGGGATATCATCAACATTCTGATACTGAGGCACACAGCCTGCTAATGGAGAAGAGTACCTCTTTACTTCATCATACCCTCTGTCAGCATATGCATCATATACCACCTGAGATGATATTTGTAATTTATTACAAGCACGTTCATATGGCCTTTGACTGATCTGTGCAGGTTGCTTCTCTTCTTCTTTGAAAACCTCAGATGGCTAAACACCAAGAGGCAGGGGATCCACTTGGATCACTTGGTCATGAACCGCCGCTCTCGAATTTTCCTCAATCTGATATTCAATGGCTCCTTGGGGCTGCAAAACTAGAGGCAATGTATTTTGAACACTGGTTTGGGCTTCCTCCAGATGATCAATATCAATACTTGCTGATATTTTCTTATTAATTCTATGATAGTTCTCCTTAATAAATTGAAAATAATCCACATATACAGGTAAAGTTCCTTCACTGAAATCAAAATTTTATGCGCTTTCCTCCTTTACTTGATAGCTGAGATAGGCATATTGCTCATTGATTTTGGGCTGCTGACCATGAATTTTGCTTTCTGCCAAACTAGGTTCTGACTCCTTTGCAAGGCTGATTTGGTCACTAGGCTCCTCATCATCATCTTACTCATCGTACTTTGGCAAGAAGTTGAAAGAAGAGAAGATGTTATGTTCATATAGTATACTAGGAGATTGCTCCATCATGTATGGTTGTACGAATATATCATCTGTTTTGTGGTAGGTTTGTTCATGAATTTCATTACTTTCCTCTTGCAAAACAAATGTGTTCAGGTGCTCTAAACATTCCACTTTCATTGTGATCCTTTCCTCTGACCTTTGTAACAAACCATGAAGTCTTTCTTCTTGCTCTGCTTTGCGGTTTTCCTCCCTGATTTTCAGATTTGCCTCTATGTCCACTGCCATGTCCTGCATTTGTTTCATAGTGGGGGGGCTCCTTTCTCTTAAACGGAATTCTTTTTCTAGGTCAAAAGCTCTTGGATAATGCACTAGAGCTAAATCAGGGGGAGGTCTAATATTCAAAGGCAAAGAATGATAAACGTGATTGAATCGATCATGAAATTGTTGAACAGATTCGCTTGGATTTCTTTTTAACTGGTTATATTCTTCAATGAGCAAGAGGAAATTAAGTTTGATCGTCCATCTATCAAGGAAGATCTTGGAAAACTGCTAAATATTAGAGATGCTAGCCTTAGGCAATGCTTTAAACCAAGTCCTAACTTCGCTTTGCAAAGAAAGGGCGGCCTGATACTAACATCCTCATCCTCCACTTCAAATATATTAAGATAGTCTTCAAAGGCTTGGATATGCTTTTGAGCAGTAATACCATTCTCTCCATCAAACCTTGGGAGATAGTCAGGATGATTTTTGGGCAGAGGATTAAGCGCGAGAGGCAAAACAAGAGGCTTATATCTGTCAGGAACTTTACGAGGCACGGGAGTATGTACATGGATTGGCTAAATGGGCTCAACATGAACAAGGATAGCATGATTGGCTTTGACATTTGTTTCCTCCTTAGCTGTATGATGATTCTCAGCAGCTTTTAAAGGCTGTTGTTGTAATGTGCAAGGAGGCCTTTCAACAATATTTTCAAAAGGAAAGTCATGAAAATCTAATTTAAAATCGGTTTTAAAATACAATATACACAGCAAAATTTTATGGAAGAGAAAGAACATGACCTGTTGGATAGTAATCCAGGTCAAAAGCCTGATCTGCTCATATATTTCTCTTGGGTTCATTTCTCCAGTGGAGTCTTTATTATGAGGATTATATGGAGTTGCGAGGTGGATAAGTAAATCAACTTTGAAGGGCCTAATCTCTGTCCACCACACAAATTAGGACTTAATATGCAATAAGAAGCAAAGTATTTTTTGATTTTTTGAGATTTTTGTGATTTTTTGTGATTTTTCAAAATAAGTTTAGGAATTATTGGAAAGGCAAACTAATCAAAAATGGGGATTTATAGTAATGAATAGATGACTGTCCCCAGTGGAGTCGCCATTATGTTATCACTCAGGTTGTTCCCTTTGACTCCCAAGGGAATACGGCCGAGGTAACCACAAACCAATCTTTGGACTGCAGGTCCTAGCCTACCAATAGTCAGAGAGGGCTCTCTCTTTAGGATTTAACTTTGTTTAAGGGGTGATTTTAGGCTAGATATGATGCACATGGGTTTTGATTTGGTTTAGTGGGATGGTTAATCTTAATCAAACAGAGTTGACATGCAAAGTGTAAGAAGTTCAAACCATTGGGCATGGAGTCATGACTGTGAACTGAAGGGTGTGCTTTCTTTGGTAGAAGAAGGGAATATGGAGCAGGATAGCTACACATGGCACAATGATTTATGCTGGAACAAGAATGAAATGGAGGTTAGGGAATGAGATGCAATTAAGGATCTCTCATCCAGCCAAAGAGGGAAAGTGGATGAATAATATCTAGGAGCAATGAAGGATTCCCAGACAACATTCATATGTGAAGGGAATAGCTTAAACATGCACAATTAAGAATGCATATTCATCACTGATTTAGAGGAAAACATGGAAAGTTACAAGAATTGAGCACAAAGGGCATGAAAACCAATTCTGGTCTATTCTTTTTTCCTGCAACTTAGATTATGATATATATTTGGTACAACTATGTATAAACTGATAAACGAAGGGAGGAAAAACTTATTGAACCATGAGCAAGCAAAAGAATTCCATACCAATTTCTTCAGCCTTTAAAAGCACAACCAGCCAGCTCAGATGCAAGCATTCCAGCAATCTTTGATTACAGAAGTTCTTAATATTTACAGTGTAGCTCTCAAAATGAGAGATCAACCAAACAACCCACCAACCCTTATTACAGTGTTTTAGGGCTGTATTTATAGGCAAAATATCTACAACAAAGATCTGCTAGAAGATTGTTTTTAGGAAATACATGCAGTTAACCTAACTTGTCTTATAAGTAATGAAAATATCTATCTAATGCTATGCTGGGGGTAGCTGTTTCAAAAATGAGGCTATCTGTCTTCTGCTGTTATGCGCTGGCCATTCATCATAACTGTGCATTGGTCTCTGTTCTGCTGCTCTTGAGTGGCTTTACTATGCATTAACTGTGGTCTGAGAGCCTTAAATGGCTTCACCACTTCCTTATGGTCGATCTGATACTCTTTTCCGCTTCACTGATACTCTTTGATTGAATCTGGGGTTCTTCTCTTCTCTGATGTGGTAAAAACTGTTAAATCGCCCCTTTTATGCCCTTTCGAGGCAAAAACAACTGCTGAAAAAAAACATTCCCCATTTTGGCCTATTTCCCATAGCAATGCACGATTAGCGCTAAGCGCTAATCGTGCATCAAAAACTGCCTCAGAATTTGATTCCGGGCCTCCAAAGCGTCGATTTCGCACTTGCACGCTTTCTCTTTGGTGGATGACGTCAGCGGTACGGTGGGTGATGTTAGCGGTACGGCAGGTGACATCAGCGTGGTGATGCAGCAGGGTAACGCATAGTGGCAGGTGAGGTGGCGACATCGTCATGCGGTGAAGTGGCAACAGGGGAGTGCGGTAAGCGGTTTGCGTCAGACCGCTTTTGGTACAGGCGCGATATGTGTCAGGGGCGGCCCGATGCAATGAAAAGCTGACAACTGTCCCGGTGTACGATGGTGAAACCATCGACCATCGGGCACTATTGTGCCATCATGAAAGGGCGCTCGATATGTATGAGGGCCATTGGATCTGGGAGAGACGATCCGACGGTGGACGGGAGGGCAAGATGAGCGGGTCTTAAACAAAAAGCGCGCGCAATAAACGTTGATTATTCGCGGCAGTGGGTGGGTTTTAAACTTTAGGTTTTACGAGTTAAATGCGCGCTCGAGGTCATGGTTATTCATTGATCAAATATCAATGAAATCCATATGTTATGCATGCGTGGGGTGTGGTATGGTTATTTATTTGACCAGTGGTTTAAACGTGGAAGGGCTAATACCAAGGCCCCAAATAGACCTAGTATTTCCCGGAATTTTATTTATTCGGCTATAGTTGCCCTGGGGTGGGATATTTAATATTTTTTGGGGTTTTTATATAGTTTTCACATAGTAGGGGATAGGGGAATGACTTGGGGAGATAAAAAATAATAAAGTTAGGAGTTAGTATGACTTGGTGGAGTGGAAATGTAAGGGAAATGATGGATTGTGTAAAGATTATTTTTACACAAGAAATGTGGCTTCTTTTCATTGAGGAAAGTCAAAACTTGACTTGATGTTTCACACAAATGAACCGAAAGCAGGACTAGTTGGGCAGATCCCAAGGTCCTTGAGGGGATGTTAGTAAATGATTTCTGAGGGGATGAAGGGGAAGTTAGTCATGTTTCCACTGTTGTACCATCAAGTCACTGCCCGGTGCCAATGCCATAAATGATATGAGTCCTTCTTGACAAGACCACAAGTGATTACCAATCTGCTCCTGCAACCTCAACCTACCTACCCAGCCTAATATACCTAATATTTTTTCTTCTTTTGGTTTGGGTGCACCTGAACTTGCAAACCCAACTTTACAACTTTTCTTTTCTACTGTCCTCTTATCTACATCTATACTTATTTCATCTCGGGGCTCAGATTAAGCTGTTGAGCACCCTTGCTTCTCTACCCCTCTAAGAATTTGCCCAGATTAAGCTGTTTGGACAGACAATGATTCTCTATATTCTACAACAGGAAATTGAAACCTAGGGAGACCAAGATTAAGTTGTTTGGACCTCCCTTTAACTGAAATTTTTTCAAAAATGGAATAACTCCTCAAAATTGGAATAGAGCAGAGGCACTTAGGCTGGCAGACTCTCATGGACACTTCTTTGGCTTGAGTATCAAATATGGAACATTGCAGCCTATGGAGCATGACATTATTTGGTATGTAAAAATGTCAATCATGAAAGATGAATACCTGCTATGAGCAGGAGGCTAACAGAAAGAAAAAGAGCCTTGTTGGAGAATACAAACTGACTGAGATTTAATTCTCAACATGGAGAATCACACATTGACCCATTGTTCAAATTGATTATGCTGCAACCATAGTTGTTAAGTATATGAGAAGGAGAAAATGATCAAAATACCATGCTCCGTGTTTAATATGATTGCAGTAGATATGTATTAGATGCAACAACAAGAAGGAGTTCCAAGTGCAGGAGTACACTCAGGAAACATGAATGGAAAAATGATGGCTCACATAGATAATATCCACCACTGTGTTTTAGTGAAACAAAATACATGTTTGCAGGAGGGAAAAGTGGGGGGAAGTATCATTGTTTCTAGTGAGATATGTGGAAAGATATGTGGGTGTGTGTGCAATGCTAAGGAGAGGACAAGTCAATCAGTGTTGTAGAGAAAGGCTAACAGTGCCTATGCAGAGGAAAGAGACCTAGAGTGAGCATGTGCTACTGTCTGAGAGGTCAAGAGAGCCAGTGGAATAGAAGGGGTGGAGTGCTAAATGTATGTTGTGTGAGTGGCCAAGAGAGCTTGTGGAATAGAAGGGACCAAGTGTTGAATGTATTCTATTGAGAGATGAGGGACGAGAATATTATGATGTTGTGGTGTGGATAGAGTGTGGAGAAAGCTGTGATGAGTGACTATTGTTGAGAAGAACAATGGGTTGTTGGAGAGTGAGCAGAGGACAAAAAATGTTGTGTGGTATAAGGGCTTAGGAGAAAAAGGCTAATATTAGGTAAAGTAGCTACCATCTATAGATAACATTAGTTTCTTATCAAGTCTGGGTTGGAGCTTACATACAGGAAGTTGGCGCTTACATCTCTAGTGGGTGTCTGATAAGGCTTAGGGGTTGGTTCCTCCTACAAGTTAGCACTTGCATAAATCCAAGGAGTTGTAAGTTGGTGCTTGCAGCAAAACCATGAATTTGATGCTTTATATGGTGCTTCAAGTACGCTGACCAGGTGTTTTTAAAAGGAGGGAGTTGGTGCTTCCTTCTAGTGGGTGCTAGTGAATAATTAAAGGGAGTTGGTGGTTACTGCAAGTGGTGTCTCACAAACAAATTGACGTAATAGAGTAGGTGCTCTCATTTTTACATCAATAAAAACAACAAGATTTGGTAGTTTCTTTCTCGGAAGGGTTTCCATGTTAAACCTCCATGTCCCATTTGTTTTCTACTCATGACATGTATGTTTGCATTGGTTGATAGGGTTGTTGCTATGGTTTGTTAATGCTTGCTCTCATATAGTGGATGTGGATGCCAAGTTTGAATGAGTAAATATAAATTGGCCTAAAAATTTAATTAGACTTAATACTGATTCATCCCCACTTTGCAGGAGGGAAAAGTGGGGAGAAGTACCATTATTTCTAGTGAGCTATGTGGAGAGCTCTATGGGTGTGTGTGCACTACTAAGGAGAGGCCAACTCAACCAGTGCTGGAGAGAGAGGCTAAGAGTTCCTATGCAAAGGAAAGAGGCCCATAGTGAGCATGTGTGACTGTGTGAGAGGTTGAGGGTGTTATGAAACCAAATCACAAAATAGAAGAAGAGTTAGATCGATGACTTTAAAATATGCCCCTTTGAAGGGGTAGCCTCCTTTACATTACATAAATGAATAATTATTCAATGATACAAATGACAATACCTCCTTTCTATATATAGGAGTCTAAGGGGTCACAATATAACTAGAGCCTACATAACAGTAGTATTGTAACGGCGCAACATTAACAATAGTGGGTTTCTATGGGGAAAAGTAATAACAATATGGAGACTACATGGGCGCAAAAATACAATAGGTGGGTTGCACTAATAAAAATAATGGGCTACACTAGTAGCATGGGGACCTAACATGCCCATCTCCTTCAAAAAGTGTTGTCCTCAACGCTTGAGTAGTAATGGATGCTTCTGTATAAAATTCTCATCCTCCCATGTGAAATCTTCAGCGGGTATGTTCTTCCACTTGATGAGATACTATGAAATTGATCGATTTTGTAGCTGTCAGGTTCTTTTTTCTGTGACTGCTTTAGGTTCCACTATTATTTTTCCTTCCTCATCAAGTTCTAGCAATATTGTTTGAACTAGGAGCTTGCCACCTATAACCTTATTTAAGCACGAAACATGGAAAACTAGGTGCAATGCGTAAGATACAAGAAGCTCCAATTTGTATGCCATAGTACCAATATTTTGCAACACCTTGTAAGGACCATAGTACTTTGGTGATAATTTATTATGCTTCTTAGCTTTCTTGAGGGACATTTTTTTGTATGGTTGTAGTCATAAAAATACCCAGTTGCCTACATCAAAACGTTTTTCATTGCGATGTTGACCTGCCTGTTGTTTCATTCGATTCTGTGCCAAAGTTAGGTTATCCTTGAAGAGCTAAAGAGCTTGTTGTTAATTCTCAATGCGATCTTCCACTGCTTGAACCTTAGAATGATTTTCCAAGAATTTTTGTAGATCAAGAGAAATAGATGATTTCACTGTTTGAACCTATAGTGAACATAATTATGCAATTAGGCCTCATTTTTCTCTCTTTAGAATATTTTTCATGCCATTAGATATGATTACATTTCCTAGTTTCCTTACGATACCCCTTAATTCAACTTCCTTTCCTTCCCCAAAGAGTTTTAAGAAAAGTTCTTGAAAAGTGAAAGTTTTCTTCCCCAATGACTGTAACCATTGGACTGCTAGTACAACATCAACACCACCATATTTGAATGGAAAGAATTGGACTATTCAAGACATATTCTCCCATGGATAGCTTGATATTATGGAACTTTCTAGAGCAATTTATGGTTCCTCCATTTTCAACCAGTACTTAACATTATGGCAATAGATATAGGAAGCAATTTAATTCCTTAGTTATCTTACAATGAATAAAATAATGGGTACTACCCAAATCAATCAACATTATACCCTTTTCTTCTTGATATGTCGTTCTATATTGAGAGTTTGAGGAGTGGTAATTCTTGTGAATGCATTACAAGATATGGTTAGATTCATTTCTTCTCTCTCTGGGGTTGGTTCCTGGTGTATATCCTCTTCTTTTGATGTTTCTTGTTCCTTTTCTTCCCCCTCTTCCCATATATGTGAATTAATTTGTTATCAACACATGTATGACCTTTAGTGTATTTTCTATAAAAAATGTAACAAAGCATTTTTGCTCTTTTTTCCTCCAATTATTGTTGTGTCAATCTTGTAGGTTGTGGAAGGCTAGGAGCAACAACACTTCCTGTAGGTTTTAACCCCATACAGAAATTACCTGCATACGAATTCTAAAACACATAAAATAAACAATGCGAGAGCATAACACATAAAACACATATACACAAATATTTTCCTCTGGATCCCAAAATTGGGACTACCAACTTAGTTTTTCATTATGTTCCTTTCAATGTTACAATATGTATTTATACATGCCGAAGCATCCAATACCATGGACCGAAAACCATCGCGTCCAAAACCATGGACCAAAAACCATCGCATCCAAAACCATAAGTGGGTCCGCCCAACCTAACATAGGGTCCAAAACCAAAATTTTCTGGGGCACTACCGTGGACCCCATAAAGTGGGGTTACGGGTGCCCCTCAGACCCCCTGTGACCTCCCCCCTCTAACCCCTAGTTAATTATGTGGGCTAGTCGTGGAAAGAATATAACACAATCCAACCTTCTCCCACTTGTTTTCTTTCCACAGGGGGTCACAAGAGAGCTTAGTCATTTATCCAGCCCTACAATGCCCATTGTTTCTCTACACCAAGAGAATTTATCAAAGCTCATGGATTTTGTTAATGCATCTACAATATTCTTCAAAGTGTCCACCTTTACTAGTAACATATTTTTGTCTTCTATCATATCCCTCATAAAGTGATACTGAACATCAATGTGCTTTGTCTTTGAATGATATGCAGGGTTCTTTGCCAAGAAAATTGCACTTTGGCTATCATAGTCTATCCTTATAGCTTCCTGTACTAACCCCATACTTGAAAACAATCTCTGCAACAAAACTGCTTCCTTGCTTGCATAAGTGGCTACCATATATTCTGCCTCTGTAGTTGATAGTGCCACTACAGATTGCTTCTTACTCATCCAATTGACTGCACCTCAAAATAGGTTAAACACATACCCACTTGTATATCTTCTCTGATCCAAATCTCCACCCCAGTCTACATCAACAAAGCCACGAATATCCAACACTCTGTCCAATCCTGGTCTTCCTTGGTAGCACAAGCCATAATCACTAGTGCCATGCAAATACCTGAAAACCTGCTTCACTGTTGTCTAATGCTCCTTTCTTGGTTTTGACATAAACCTGCTCAATACTCCCATTGCATGTGCAATGTCTGGTCTAGTATAGACTATTGCATACATCAAGCTACTAACTGCACTTGCATATGGAACATGGGACATATCCTTTTCCACTTCTTGTGTCTTGGGACACTGTTTAGTAGCTAACCTCACACCTACAGGAATAGGAACCTTCACTAGTTTACTATCTTACATATTAAACCTTTGCAATATTGTCTCAACATACTTCCTCTGGTTTAACCAGAGCTTCCTCTTTGCCTAATCTCTTTTAATTTCCATGCCCAAAATATAGTTTGCAGTACCAAGATCTTTCATGTCGAATTTGGAGGACAATTGGGTCTTCAAATCCTAGATAAATTCTTTGTCATTTCCAACCAGCAACATATCATCCAGATACAAGACCAGATAAATAACATGGTCACCAATTAATTTAAAATACACACAGTGATCTGCTTTACTTCTAGTGAAGCCAAGTCCCAATATAAATGTATCAAATTTGTGATACCACATCATTGGTCACTGTTTTAACCCATATAGAGACTTCTTTAACTTGCATACCAGTTCTTTTTACCCTTCACCGTAAAGCCTTCAGGTTGCTTCATGTAGATCTCCTCTTCTAGATCCCCATGAAGAAATGATGTCTTCACATCCATCTATTCTACCTTAAAATCAAAAGTAGTAGCAACAGATAAAAGTAATATAATAGAAGTTACCTTGGCAACAGGAGAAAAAATATCAACAAAATCAATTCCCGACACCTGGGAATAGCCTTTTCCTCCAACCGAGCTTTGTATTTCTCCACTTTTCCTTCGACATTTGTCTTCTTTCTGAACACCCATTTTCTGCCAATGGGTTTCCTTCCAGCCAGAAACTCCACTAGATCCCAAGCCTCATTTTTTTGCAAAGATGCCATTTCGTTAGCCATGGTCTCTTTCCAGAGTTTTCCATCCTCTGAATCCACTGCTTCCTTCACAGTTCTGGGATCATCATCAGTAGTAAACAAGGAAAAATTTGAATAGAAAGCGGATGGACTATACCTTTCTGGGTACCTTCTTTCTCGAACTGATCTTCTCACAGTCAGAGTTTGTGGCTCTTCATCTTCTGATTCCTCCTCTGTTGTAGAGTCTGATTCTTCCTCTTTTAGCTCAAATTCTATCTTCTCAGGTTCCTTTGGTTGAACTTCATGTTTAATAACATCTTTCACCTCTCTGAACACCACATCTCGACTGTACACAACCTTCCTTGTTACTGGGTTCCAAAGCTTATAACCCTTTAAACCATCCTTATACCCAATAAAGATGCACTTTTTAAATTTACTATCCAACTTGGTTCGTTTCTCCTTTGGAACATGTACATATGCATCACATCCAAATACCCTCAGATGTGAAAGAGAGGGTTTCTTACCAGTCCATACTTCTTGTGGAGTCTTATCCTCCAACGCTGATGAAGGTGACCTGTTGACCAAGTAACATGCAGTATCCACCGCCTCTGCCCAGAATTCCTGTCCTAACTTGGCACCACTGAGCATGCTCTTGCCCTTTCCATCAACGTCTGTCATTCTTCTGGCAATATCCATTTTCTGAGGTGTATATGGAGTAGTCTTCTGCCGTGCTTTACCACACTTCTTACAGAATTCTTCAAATTCCTTGCTGCAGAATTCTCCACCATTATCTGTCCTCAACACCTTTATCTTCTTCTCTGTCTGATTTTCCACCAGAGCCTTAAATTCTTTAAACCTGTCAAAGACTTCAGATTTCTTCTTAAGGGAATATATCCATGTATTCCTTGAGAAGTCATCTATCAATGATACATAGTACACAGACTTACCCAGTGATGGAACTTTCACAGGTCCAAACACATCACTGTGCACAAGCTCTAATATTTGTTTCGTCCTCTTACCACCAGAGGGGAAACTCAGCCGATTCTGCTTCCCATATACACAATTTTCATAGAAATCAAAATCCAGAGAGCTATTACTCATACCTTTCACCATACCCTTTACATGAGCTTATTCGAAGGCCCTTCTCTCCAATATGTCAAAGCCTTTGATGCCACAACATGGTCTTCTCTCCAGAGACCACTAGATTTTTGCTCCATTTTCAGGAACCATAGAACTATTGCACCCGTCAACAACAGTGCTACCTTGCAGCTTGTACAGAGTTCCAATCCGAACTCCCCGCATCAATACCAGTGCTCCTCGAACCATCTTGCAGGTATGCTTCTCGAACACTGTCTTTACACCTGCATCATCCAACTTGCTTACAGAAATCAGATTTCTGGCCAGTGCAGGAATATGCAGAACACCCGGATTCTAACCCTTCCACCTTGCAACTTCAACTTTACTTTTCCACGACCAATGATTCTAGCCTTCCTATCATCTCCTAAGAAGACATCACCACCATCATATTTCTCATACTCGCAAACCACTCTCTATGGGGAGTGAAGTGAAAGGATGCACCTAAGTCAATCAACCATGCCTCATGATCTACATGTGCACTTCAAGAAGCCAGGTACACATCTCCACCTTCATCTGAGGCGGTTTTCACCTCTGCAGAAGGAGAATCATCAGATGTCTTTCCTTTGTCAGAAGCTTTATATTTACAGTCCCTTTTGTAGTGCCCTACCTTTCCGCATTTCCAGCACACCACATTTACAAGTTTTCCTAGAGATTTAGATCTCCCTCTATATTTAGATCTCCCACTCGATGACTTATTTTTGTGTTTGTTCTCAAACCGTCCTCGTATAGACAAGGCATCACCATTCTGGCTCTCCATTTTTTTCCGTCTCATCTCCTCCGTCAGCGAGGATGAGACTATTTCATCAAACTGTAAGGAAGTTGCATTGCTACCTATTGCAATAACCAGACTATCCCACGAATCTGGTAGAGAACACAACAAACTAATGCACTTATCTTCATTTGAAATTTTAATATCAACAGATAATAACTAACTTACCACAGTATTAAATTCATTCAGATGCTCTGTTACTGAGTCTCCATCTTTCATCCTCAAGTTATACAACTTTTTTCGTAGGAACAATTTATTCACCCAAGACTTAGATTGGTACAAAGTCCCTAACTTGTCCCACAAAGCCTTGATTGTAGCTTCCCCTGATACATTCAGCAATACTCAATCTGAGACACACAATCATATTGTGCTCTTTTCCTTCCAATCCAACTTCTTCCATTCTTCATCAGACATTCCCGTTGGTTTAGTACTCGTATCTACCACGATCCACTAATCTTTATCCACCAACAAATCCTCCATCTTGAGCTTCCATAACTCAAAACTCTGACCATTAAATTTCTCTATCTCTATCTTTCCACTGCTCGCCATCTTCTTTCACCACTAGAATCTATCTTGCAGATCTCCCACTAAACAGGGTCTACCACAGGCCCGAGCGAAACCCCTCAGCAACAAAGGCGTCCCCTTGAAGCCAAACAGCTCTGATACCAAATGTAAGTTTTAACCCCGTACATAAATTACCTGCATACGAATTCTTAAACACAGAAAATAAACAATGTGAGAGCATAACACATAAAACACATATACACAGAGATTTTCCCCTAGATCCGAAAACCGAGACTACCAGCTTGACTTTTCATTATATTCCTTTCAAAGTTACAATACATATTTATACATGCCGAAGCATCCAATACCATGGATCGAAAAACCATCGCGTCCAAAACCATGGACCGAAAACCATGTAAAAAAACCATGCACAAAACCATAGGTATGTCTGCGCAACCTAATATAGGGTCCAAAGAATATAACACAACCCAACAGCACCAAAAAGTGATGAGCACCGGTATTGCAGCAAGGATGCTGCAACTCTTGGGGCTACCAACTTTACTTTATCAGCCTGGGGTTCGTACAAACTTGGAGGTGACCGTGCTATATACATAAGTAAAAGTGATGGTTCTTCCTTTTGTCACTATTCAGCTGGCGAGAGACCACTAGGTTTTTTCAAGCCAAGCTTCTATAGATTAAGAAGAAGCTTGATTACTGATAAGCGAAAGATAAATATACTGTAAGAGAAAGTTTTTCTACTGTAGTAAAGAAAAAGACTGAAATCCAATGCTAAAACACACCATTTCCTACCTAACTACTAAGAGACTATGTTTCAGAAGCAATGCTAGATTATCATGGATGAAATTCAACTATCTTAAGCATGTAAATTCAAAGCATCAACATTCTACTACTATGCATGTAAATAGCTACAACAAATCTGTTTTTTTCTTTTTATCTTTTTATGGAAAAACAAGTGAAAGCTAATCTTTTTTGGTGATGTGGTAGGTGGCTTAGGGATGTTGGTGGATGGTTGGGAGGTTTGGGAGACATTTAGGTGACCTTGTGTGGCTTTCTAGAGGTTTTCCCTCAATTCGGCCTCAAAACAGGCCACTATAGGAAAACCTACAGGATTCCCTGTATTTCTACAAGATACAGCCGAGAAAAACGATGGGCGTTGAAGGTGATAGAAGGCTTAGGGAAGGTGGTTGGTGGATGGAATGGAGTGAGAAAATGCCTAGGATCACTCAGAACTCAAAACCAAGGTTGAGAGATGGTTGGATTTTCTCAACACACTTGGAGAAGTTTCCTTGAAGAATGATGAAATTGGTGAGGCTATTAGTGAAAGTGACTAATGATCATGGATGGATGAAGTTAGAACGAGGTTACTTGCTATGAAATATATCTCTACTTTTGAAACACCTGCACTGCATCAAACAATGATATTTCCCCAAAAATCATGTAAATAAGAATAATTTCAATAAGCTAGAAAAACAGAGTTTAATGAGCTAGTTGTCTACTTCATGTATGAGGAAAATTTGCACAATAATATGAATTCATTGATGAGATCTACTGTAAAACTGAATATAAAGAAATTATGGCTAATTCCTAAACTTGAAAACGGATCAAATGCTAGCTTAAGCACAGGAAACTCTAAATTTTATGATAAAGTAGAATTTTGTCTCTCTTTTTGGGGCTGCATGGGGGTCCTTTCCTCAAATCATGATCCTTGAAGGAAGAAGTGAGGCTAAGACACCTACTGACATCTTTTTGATGCCCCTTTTATCCCTTCTATCCTACTGCTGAAGTAAAGCAAAAATGGAAGCAAGCTAATAACCAAACTAATCAAATCTAAACTACTTGCAATGAAACACTTCCAAGGACAATTTATCCATGAATCTATGAAATTAATCTAAGCATACAGACACAAGAATACGAGCCTTTGCTGCTAGAGTTGGGACCTAACTCAAGAGATTCAGCCCTTTGAGTTAACTCAATACTGGATCATGAAAAAGATCATTCTCATTATTAAAATAGAAAATTACATAGCAATGTCTTCCACAAGTCTAGATCTAAAAAATAACTAGTGTTTTTACAAAAAAAAAAAAAATGAATCATAATGAGGCTCTAGGCCTCTTTATTTATACAACTAAAGTCTCCAACGACTTCCTTAAATCTAGGGAGGCTCGGCTCCCAAACTTGAGATGAACTAACTCTTTGACTATCACTTGTTTGTCTGCCTTTTGATCTTCATGGCTTGGTTGCTTGTACTTCGAGCTAGTGTGATTGATGGAGGCATATTCAAATAAGGGAGGAGTAAATGAGGAGGATTTACCTCCTACAATCTCTATTCCTTGTCCCTTTCGAGTTTCAGCCTTTAATCTTGCCAAAATTCCCTGATTTTCTCTCACAAACCTGCATTTAATGCACATTAGTCCACTAGGCATACTATCTCACTTTGACTCATCTCATTAAACAAAATATAATTAAAACATGTAATAAATTGTGAGAAGAGTTGATTTGACTAAGCAATGAGGTGAATTAAGGTCCATATAGTTACCCAATGATGAGGCTCATCACCTCCCACGGTGGAAGAAAAGAAAGATGAGAGAGAAAGAGATCCTTTCAAAATATTTCTCAAAGAAGCCCTCGAGCGACAAAGGAACATGATGGTAGACAAATTCTCCCAGATCCTTCGATGACTATCCACATGCGACGCATCTTCATCTAGCAACCACTCTGGCAGAACCACTCCATTTAAGGTAAAAGTCAACTTTGACATTCCCATATTTGAAGGCCAGATAGATGTAGAAAATGTAGACAAATGGTTAAACGTGTTGGAAGGAAATTGTGAGGTTCATGATTTTTCCAATCGAGAAAATATTACTTTTTCACTCCTCAAATCCACCCCCCATGTCAAGGATTGGTGGGAAACCTAATGTGAACAAAAGGACGAGAGAGAACCCTCATTGTTTTCAGTTGCACCCACTTGGAATTCTTTTTGAGACGCCATCAAGGAACAATATTACCCTATTGGGAGCCATAAATATAAATACATAAAGTAGACCATGTTGTGGGAAGGAAGGGGTCAATATGTGACAAAGTTCACAAATATTTTTTATACCCTTCGTACGAAGTTGGGTATCAAGGATTCTGAGGGGCATTTGGTACTCAAGTACTGCAGTTGTCAAGACAAGTACATCTAGGATGAGATGGAGTTCTTGGACATTTCCTCTCTTATTTCCATTGATCGATACGTTGTCAAGATCGAGCAAAAATTTAAACAAAACAAGCAAGACTTTGGATTTTCAAATTTGAAGTAATGGAAAGATACCTCCAAACCACAGAAAAAAGGAAAAAGTTAAGCTAGGGTGACCCAGGACAACCTACCAAAGTCACAAGCAAAGAAAAACACCATGAAGACAAAGAAGGACACAAGAAAATGGTGTGAGTTCCATAAGAGTCCCACTCACAACACAAGTGAGTGTTGGGCTAAGAAGTCATTCATGGTCGAGTTGAAGGCTTTTGAATTAGATACATGGTTTGTCTTTGAATCAGAACCTGATAAAGGGAATGACAAAGGGAAGCATATTATTGATACGGAGCCCATTGCCATCATGGCCACCACTAACATACAAAATATTGAGCCTGAAGATCTAGAGGAGGGGGAGTGTATGTTCAACTCATAAATGTGGGTTAAGGGTTCTCCATTATAGTTTATTGTCGACAGTGGGAGCCGAAATAGCCACATTTCAGCAGAGGTCATGAAGTGGCTGGGCCTACTCACCACGCCATAGCCATAGTCGTACTCCATTAGGTGGCTTCACTAAGGAAAATATCTCTGCATCATCTAGTTGTGTAGCCTTTCCTACAACATCAAACCCTTCACATATGAGGTAATGTGTGATGTGGCTCCTCTTGAAGTTTGTAATGTATTATTAGGCAAACCATACTTATGGAAGCATCATAATGTGTATGATTATAGGCCTCACACTCTTATTATTACTTTGGGAAATAAGTTATATAGGATACTAGAGATAGCACCGCCCACCGTCATCTCTTCGATCTTTGCGAAGAAATGTAGTAAGATCATTTCCCAGACCAGGAAATTTGTCTTCCTTAGGATTTGACTTTAGGGAAAGACGAATGCTATGGCCACATCCACAACCTTTAGACAAGGCTCCTCTGCATTGTAGCAGAATATGGAAAATGTCATGGATGAGTACAAGAATATCTTCACCTCATTGAGAGGGTTACCCCTACACTCTCAGGTCAAGAACTCCATCAATCTAACTCTGGGCGTGCCTATACCCAATGGATTAATCTATCAATGCTCTATTGTGGAGAATGATGAAATAAAGAGGTAGATTCAGGAGATGTTGTGGAAAGGGAACATCAGGCCAAGTTCATCATCTTGTGGGAGCCCGTTTGTGTTTGTATAGAAGAAGGACGAGACCTAGAGGTATCCAATCCGAAGCCTATTGATTATCATGCACTGAATAATATCACTTTCCAGAATAGGTATCTAATGCCACAGATTGATAACTTTATGGACTAGATCAAGGGGGCCAAATATTTTAGCAATATTGAATTGAAGTCTGGTTATCATGAGGTACCAATCGATCCCTCCAATGTGTGGAAGATTGCCTTCAAATCCAAGGAGGGCTTTTTTGAATGGTTGGTGGTGTCTTTCGGGTTGAAAAATGCCCCCACAGCCTTCATGAGGCTAATGGATTACATCTTCTGGCCCTTCACCAACTCATTTTTGGTAGTGTATTTGGAAAACATCTTGTTCTTCAGGTAAATTTGGGAAGAGCACCTTAACCATATTCGACAGGTCCTCCAAACCTTGTGTCAATACAAATTATGTGCCAATTTGGAGACATTCACTTTTGGTATGACCCAGGATCAATATTTGGGGTACATCATTGATGAGTGGGGCATGCATGTGGACCCAACCAAGATACAAGTTATTCAAGATTGGCCATCCCCAACCACTCTAACAGATATCCACAACTTTTTGGGTCTTCCCAATTTCTACGGCAGGTTCGTGTTGGGATTCTCTCATATCATTTGGGATTTGAGTCACGTCACCAAGGGTAGAGTGAAATAAAAGTTCTTTTGGTCTAAATCCAATAGAATGTATTTTCCAATTTGAACCATCACCTATGCTCTGCACTGTGCTCACATTAACAGACTTGTAGCAACCATTTGAGATTGAGTTATATGCCTCTGACTATGCTATTGGTGCAGTTCTTACCCAACATGGGCATCTGGTGGGATATCACAATGAGACACTTTGACACACAATCCGAAGGTATCCCACCTATGAAAAATAAATGTATTCGATTGTGAAGGCATATTGACAATGCAAGCATTACATTCTAGGGAAGGAAATGGTCATCCACACAGACCACTGACCCCCACAGTTCATACAGACACAAGGAGAGTTGCAGAACAATCACCTTCAAAAATGATCCACATACCTCCAACAATTACATTTGAACATTAAGTATAAGAAGGGTATCACCAATAATGTTGCAGACTACCTCAGTGAACCGCCGGTCATGGCGCTGACCATTGTGCTCAATTATTTTGGACAAGAAACTTTGAAATGGCCACATCTTTATAAGAGTGATCCATAATTCAACACCACATATGAGATGCTCCTAGAAGATAAGAAGGTTCCAAAATTTCACCTCCGACATGTGCTATAATGCCATTTTGAATGCCTGTGTGTACCTTCAAGTGAGTGTACCAAGATGATTTGGGAGGCACACTACAATTGAGTCAATGTACATTTTAGGGTAGAAAATAAAGTGGCAGTACTGCAAAAGTATTTTTATTGGCCAAGCCTTCAATGGGATGTTGGGAAGTACATCAGATCCTACAATTCCTACATTATTATTGAACCTACAATCAAGAATCAAGGCATGCATACTCCTCTTCCTACTCTGAGCCAGCCCTAGGAATCCATCTCCATGGATTACATGTTAGGAATTCCTTCTAGCAAGCATGGAAACCATGTTTTCGTGGTCATTGACAAATTCTCTAAGATGGCCATTATGACATCCTGCAAGAAGAATATCTTAGTAGAATCCATTGCCAAACTCTTCTTTAAACATGTATGGGTACACATTGGGACCTCACAATCCATTATCTCATATCAGGATAGCCTTTCCTAAGTGCATTATGGTCAAGCCTCTGGTCCTTATTGGGTACCAAGCTCACTAAATCCACGACCTTTCACCCCCAAACTAATGGCCAAACAAAGGTCATCAACATGATGATCCTGCAGATCCTGTGCATGTACAACTAGAGAACTCATGAAAATGGGATGAGAGCCTCCCCTATGTCCAACACAGCTACAAATGGGCTCTCCATGGAACATCTGGCCACAACCCCTTTCAGGTGGGACTGGGATTCCAGCCACTATGTCCCATTGATGTTTTCATACCATTTGCAACTACTCAAGCATATTCAACGCATGCCTAGTCTGATGTTAATAGGGCTAACAACTTCCTTCAACACATTTAGCACATCCGCTAGCAAGTCTGTTTCATATTGGATAAACCAAGCAGCACCATGATGAGCATCAGGTGTCACACAATTTCTAGGTGGGCAACAAAGTTTGGTTACATTTGATGAAGGAATGCCTCATTGGGCCCCACTGCAAGATTTGAACAATATGATATTTTCCTTACACCATCACTACTAACGTAGGTGACAATGCTTTCAAGCTCATCATTCCATAATTTCTTAACCTGCACCTAATTTTCAATGTGGATCAATTGCGGCCATACGTTCCCCCATTGTTGGACACATCTGATGTTGCTGAGTAGTTGACACCAATAGAGTTCAACCCATGTTGTATCGAATAGGACACAAATGATAGGATTATGGACACACAAATCAAGAAAACTTGCCAGTAGAGGATCTAGCTATATTGAGTTGTCAAATCAGGGAAAATCCTTCACCAGGGCAAGTGGCTTAAGAGGGACCTAGTTCAACAGAAACTTACACACCTCATGGAGGCTCTACACGCAATGGGGACCATTGTTTCCTAAGGGGGGATGACTAATCCAAGTGGATATTGGTGGCCACCCACATATTCCACCTAGACCTCAAGTCAGTTTCATTACTTTCCTTGATTATAGCATCATTTACTATTTTTAGCATTTTTTTAGGTCTTGAACATCTGAAGTTGTTTTCACCCCCTAAATTGCATTTTTTTTAGGTTTATCGCAAGCCCATGGCCATAGGTAGTGGCTTCCACAAATCCTGTAGTACTCCAACATTTATTTATAATGAGGTATCGTAAGCGCCAAACAAAGACCATATGACCAAGTTAGGACCCTGGGTAGTTGGTTGTCCAACTAACCCCAATGGGGCCCACAAACTCTTGGCGTTCCATATCCTAGGGTTAGTTTTTTGTTTGTTTAGGGTTTCCCTTTGTTTTTAAATAATAAAAAGTCCCTTTAGTCTCATTTTAACATAGCTCAGAGGCATGTATCCACCACATCTCTTCTCATAGATAAGCTAACATCGCCCAAGCTAGCTTATTTCCATTTTGTATGTAATCATATTTCAATTCTCTAATGTTAATTAAATGAAGATTTATTTCTGCTGCATCTCTATGTTTATGTTTATATCCATGTTTTTTTGTGTTCTTGGGTAAGTCTGGATCAGTGGTATTAGAGCGGTCTACTCTTTCTGTATTTTTCTGTGCATGTCCCCAACAAAGTCAGGGTATAGGGATTTAGGGCTCAAACCGATTGAACATTTGCAAGACTAGCCTCGCAAACCCCGACGAACTCCAATTGTGGAATAAGGGAGTATGAGATCCTTCCAAAATATTTCTCGAAGAATCACTCAAGCGACAAAGAAATTTGATGATGGACAACTTTTCCGAGATCCTTCGACCGCTACCCAAAAATCACGCATCTTTATTTAGAAGCCACTCTAGATGAGCTACTCCCTTTAAGGTACAAGTCAACTTTGACATTTCCATATTTGAAGGCTAGATAGATGAAGCCGTTGTAGATAGATGGTTAAATTTGTCAGAAGGATGTTTTTCAATTCATGAATTTTCCAATCTAGAAAAGGTTACTTTTTCACTCCTCAAAACCACCCCCCATGTCAAGGACTGGTAGGAAACCTACTGTGAACAAAAGGATGAGAGAGAACCCTCACTATTTTCAGTTGCACCCACTTGGAATTCTTTCTGAGATTCCATCAAGGGATTATATTACCTTCTCTGGAACTATGAAGATAAATACATAAAGTGGACCATGTTGTGGTAGGGAAGGGACCAAGACATGCCAAAGTTCACAAATATTTTTCATACCCTTTGCATGAAGTTGGGTATCAGGGATTATGAGTAGCATTTGGTACTCAAGTACCATGGATTTCTACAAAAATATATCCAGGAAGAGATCGAGTTCCTGGACATCTCCTCTCTTGGAACCACCTATCAATACGTTGTAAAGATCAAGCAAAAATTTAAACAGAAGAAACAATACTTTGGATCTATGAATCCAAGGCAAGGGAAAGGCACCTGCAAACTGTAGAGCAAAGGACAAGGCCAAGGTGGGGTGAACTAGGATAATCCCCCAAAACTAAAATAAAAGAACAACACCACGAAGACAAATAAGGACATAGGAAAATGGTGCGAGTTCCATAAGAGCCCTACTCACAACACAAGTGAGTGTCGAGACAAGTAGTCACTGGTGGTCGAGCTGAAGGCTTCTGAATCAAATGCATATTTTGAATCTGAGTCAGAACCAAACAAGGGGAATGACAAAGGGAAGAATATTATTGATGTGGAGCCCAGTGCCACTGTTACCACCACCAAGATATAGAAGATTAAGCCTGAAGATCCAGAGGAGGGGGAGCGTCTCTTCCACTCATATATGTCAATGAAGGTTTCTCCGCTGCAGTTCATTATCGATAGAAGGAGACAAAAGAAACTCATTTCGATATAGGTTGTGAAGCAGTTGGGCCTACCAACCACACCACACCCAAATCCATACTCCATCAAGTGGCTTCAGCAAGGATGATATCTCCACGTCATCCAACAATGTCGCCTTCCTTACATCATCAAGCCCTTCACATATGATGCACTATGTGATGTTACACCTCTTGAAGTTTGTGAAGTATTATTAGGCCCAACCATACTTGTGGAAGCATCATGCTATTAATGAGTCTAGGCCCCAGCCAAGATACAAGTTATTCGAGATTGTCTAGCCCCAACCACTCTAACAAAGCTCTGTAGCTTTCTAGGTCTTTCCAATTTCTATCGCAAGTTAGTGTTGGGCTTCTCTCATATCACTTGGGCCTTGATTCAAGTCACCAAGGGCAGAGAGAAAGAAAATTTATATTTATATGAATCCCAACAAAAGGCGTTTTCTATGTTGAAGCATCGCCTCTTCTCTACACTAGTACTCACATTGCCAAACCTACAACAACCATTTGAGATTGACAGATGCCTCTAACTATGCTATTAGTGAAGTTCTTACCCAATAGGGGCATCTAGTGCCTTATCATAGTGAGACACTTTCAAAGATATTCTAAAAGTATCCCACTTATGACAAAGAGATGTATTTCATTGTGCAAGAATGTCGACAATGGAAGCATTACATTCTTAGGAAAAAAATGATCATCCACATAGACCACCGACCACTGTCATTCATACAGACACAAGGAAAGTTGCAGAATGATCACCATCAAAAATGGTCCACATACCTGCAACAATTCCATTTTAACATTAAGTACAAGAAGGGAAGCACCAATATTGTTGCAGACTGCCTCAATTGATCATTGGTCATGGCACTGACCACTGTGCATAACTCTTACATGCAAGAGACTTTGGAATAGCCACATATTTACAAGAGTGATCTAGAATTTGAAACCATATACTAGCTTCTCCTAGAAGGTAAGAAAGTTCCATACTTTCACCTCCAGGATGTGTTATTATGTCACCTTGGACACCTCTATGCACCTTTAAGCAAGCATGCCAAGATGATTTTGGAGGCACACTATAGTTGAGTCGCTGGACATTTTGGGGTAGAAACGATAGTGGTAGTGTTGTAGAAGTATTTTTGTTGGCCAAACCTTTGACAAGATGCTGGGAAGTACATCATATCCAAAACTCCTTGTGTCATTTCCAAACCTAAAATCAATAATCAAGTCTTGTATACTCCTCTTCCTACTCCTGGCCAACCCTAGCTATCCATCTACATGTATTACATGTTGGGCCTTCCTTCTACCAAGCATGGCAATGACTGTGTTTTCATGGTCATCGACATATTCTCTAAGATGGCCATTCTGGTAGCCTACAAGAAGAGTATCTCAGTTGAAGCCACTTCCAAACTCTTCTTTGAATGAGTATGGGTACACTTTGGTATCCCGCAGCCCATTATCTCAGATCGGGACAGTTGGTTCCTAAGTGCATTTTGGTCAAGCCTCTGGTCTTTATTGGATACCAAGCTCACTAAGTCCATGACCTTTCAACCCCAAACATATGGCCTAACAGAGATTGTCAACAAGATGATCATGCACATCCTATGCATGTATAACTAGAATCACCCATGCACATAGGATGAGAACCTCCCCTATGTCTAACAAAGCTACAATTGGGCTCTCCACAGCTCAACTAGCCACAACCCCTTTTAGGTGGGACTAAGATTCCAGCCACTATGTCCCATTGATGTTGCCATGGCATTTGAAACTACTCAGGAATATTCGGCTCATATCTTGTCCAAAACTGATAGGGCTAACAACTTCATTGAGTGCACTCAGCGCATCCGCCAATAGGTCCATGACATATTGGACAAAACAAATGCTAAGTAAAATCAGCGTCATGATTAACACTGGGTTCTACACATGTTCCAGGTGGGCGACAAAGTTTAATTACATTTATAGAAGGAGCACCTCACTAGGCCCCACCACAAGCTTCACCTGCTCTGATATGGGCCTCACAATTCTTTCGAGCTCACTATTCCACCATTCCTTGGCCTACAACCAGTATTCAATGTGGACCAACTGCAACCATACTTTCCCTTATTGTTAGACACATTCAACATTGCTGAGAAGTTGGCACCAACAGAGCTCAACCCAAGTTGTATCAAACATGGCACAGCTTATAGGATCATGGACACAGAAATCAAGAACACTCAACAACATAGGATCCAACTATAATGAATTGTTAAAGAAGGCCAGCTCTTTCACCAAAGGAAGTGGCTCACTAGGGACTATGTTCAATAGAAATTTCCTCACCTCATAGAGGCTCTACCTGCTATGGGACTATTGCTTCCTAAGGGGGGAGGAATAGTCGAGGTGGATATTGGTGGATACCTACCTATTCCACCTAGAACTCCAACCAGTTTCATTAGTTTCCTTGATTATAGCAACATTTACTATTTTTAGCAGTTTTTCGAGTCCTAAACTTCTAGAGCTATTTTGACCCACTAATTGACGCTTTTTTGAGGTCTTCCACAAGCTTGTGGCCATATTCAAGAGCTTGTTGTAAATCCTGTAGTACTTGGAGATATCTTTCTAATGAGGCATCGTACTCACTAAACAAAGATCATATGACCAAGTTATGACCCCGACAAGTTGGCTTCCCAACTAACCCCAACAGGGGCCAAAAAATCTTCATGTTCCATCTCCTAGGGTTAGGTTTTTGGTTTTTCTGGGTTTCCCTTTGTTGTTCAATAACAAAAATTCCATTGATTTTCATTGTAACACAATTCAGAGGCATGTAGGTGCCACATCTCTTCTCATAGGTAAGCTACCATCGCCTAGGCTAGTTTATTTCCATTTTGTATTAAGCATATTTGATTTCTCTGGTGTTAAGGAAATGAAGTTTTATTTTTGTTGCATCTCTATTTTTATGTTTATACCTGTGTTTTTTTGCATTCCTACATAAGTCTGGATCATTGGGGCAATTGCTAAAAGAAAAGTGTAAGGACAGAAACGAGATAATCCCTTTCCTTAATGATATTCAACGTAATCAATGGAAAACATAGGATAGTTTGGCTAGGTTGGAATCTTGCTTGAATAATATTGAGAAACACATTTAGTGTGATTTTAAATTCGTAGCACCCTGTGGTACTAGTCCAAATGGCCCAGCTCCTATGACATCCTAATATGCCTGAACTACTTTTATGTTTTTCTTTCCTATGGTGGTGCATCTTGTCCTTTGAATATATGTTTTTTTCATACTATTGTTATTTCTATTTCCTATAGAACCTTGCTATAGGATATATTGGTCAACAAATCTAGTCAGAGTGAGGCCACTATAATTTTGTAAAAGAACTATTAAAGATGTGGTATAGAGGCTAGTTGACTTAGTCAACTAGCCAAGTCAAGTCGAAAAACATACATTGTAAAGAGGATTGTTAAGATAAATAAAGATAATTTAGTTAGAGTTTGGTCGGATAGTTATACTGTTGTAACTATCCGAACATGTTATAAATATTTGTCTATAAATCAATGTATTGTTTCTAATTCGATTTAAGATATATAATATAAAGTGTGCTTCCAATGGTTCTCTACTACTTGTATTTTTTCCATTTCTCTTTACTTATGTGCTTTACTATGTGAATGCTTGATTTCTATGTTAATGGAAACCATGTACACTTTTCCGTAGGTCACAACATTGATTTTGTTTCCAATATTTTTCGAATCGATTCATGAAACATATGGAAGCGTAAACGTTAAAATTGGAAGAGATAGAGTTGTGGTGGGAGACGAAAATAAATAAATACTTGAAGAACTATGCGTGAAGGAATTGACTGTCGTTAGCAGAAGACAAAGCCAATTTCTTCACAAAAGTGCATGAATAGTTTATCGAAGGTGCCCTAACAGAAATTAAGAAATTCCTTAGTGGAATCGCTCATGAAAAAACCGTAAAGTGAATTTGATGCTAGACTTTTATTGAAGCTTTCAAATGACGGTCAAACGAATCTACACAAGTGGGTCGAGTTGATTTTGGAAGATTTCTATGAAGAATGATCAATATAAGAACAAACTTCCATTGATCATGTCAAAGTTATATTCTTCGAAGATTTTCATGATAACTTATTTTGCTTCATTCCCACCCTCCTACATAAGTTCCTCCTTGACAAGGGTGCCAGTCATATCATCAAGTACTGACCTCTATTGCAAACTCAAATAAATACTGACCAGCAGAAAAGGAAAACTAACTGGAATAGCTTCCTCAACATGCAATGTATAGATATGAAAGAAGCCTAGAATTACTTTCTAAGAAAATAAACGTGGTTGTTACATACTCCCTCGCTCACCGACACTAAGCCAGGATGGTATGGGGGGGTAATGAGTCATGAAAAAATAAAAAATAAAAAATAAAAAAGAATTAAATTTGGAAAAATAGTTAAAAGCCATAAAGATGGAAGGAAGAAGGCCGACTACCAGAAAACTACAATAAGAAAGTACCTGACACAACTATAACTGAGGATATAAGAAGTTGGCCAATATATAGAAAATAGCAAGGGATAAATGACAATAACAACAAGAACAAATAAGAGAAGAATACCAGAGAAGAAAAATGCAAAATTGTGAGCATGTGAGGAAAGATGCATGTAACTCCTCGGATGAGTTAAGAGGCTTAACATTAACCACTTTGACAAAAAATAACAGTTGAAAAATAAGTCCTAGAGGGTAAGTAGATGAAATGGAAATTGATGGCTCTAGTCCCACTATCTAATGGATTTTGACTGTATCAATAACAAGTCCCACTAGTAGATAATTCCTTCAGCAAACATCACAACATTAATCAGACATACTCGTTGTTTAACATAATGAAAATGATCAAAGAAAGAAACTAGAAGTTGTAAATACCGATTATAATCCACCAAACAATGAGACTAAAGAAATTGAATAATTACTTCTCCAATTTAGCAATCCCACGATCGTACTCCACCTATTGTAATTAGTATTTGTTAAAGAAGTTAAAAGTATAAAACTGGTCATTGAAGAGTCATGACCCAGGTTGAGTTGGTTTACCGAATACATAGATAAAACATGCCAAATAGATGAAGACATCGTTGACAAGCAGAAATATAGTTTGGCTGATGTTGGGTGTGTTATATTCTTTCCACGACTAGCCCTACACATGGGGGGCGAAATCCCCCCTATTAGTTGTGCAGGGCGAAATCTCCCCCTGTTCATTGTGCTAGGTATAGTAGGCATGTCATAGGAGGGGGAAGTAGCCCCCCTCTACGGGGTCCGAGGCAGTGACCCAGGGAAATTTGTTTTGGACCCTATATTAGTTGGGTCGACCTACCTATGGTTTTGTGCATGGTTTTTGCACATGGTTTTGGGCATAATGGTTTTCTTCCCATGGTATTTTGTAGATCCGGCCAAGGGAACTATGGTTATGTTATAATCTAGGGTTAATGGATTGGGGTTTATGGATGCTTTAGCATGTATATATATGTATTGTAACATTGAAAGGAATATAATGAAAAATCAATCTGATAGTCCTGATTTTGGGATCTAGGGGAAAATCTCTATGTATATTTGTTTTATGTTTTATGCTCTCGCCATTGTTGATTTTCTGTTTTTAGAATTTGTATGCAGGTAATTTTTGTATGGGGATAGAACCTACATTTGGTATCAGAGTTGTTTTGCCTTCAAGGGGACACTTTTGTTGCTGAGGGGTTTTGCTCGGGCTTGTGGTAGACCCTATTCAGTAGCAGATCTGCAGGATCAATTCTTGTAGTGAAAGAAATGGCGAGCAGTGGAAAGATAGAAATCATAAATTTAATGGTCATTGTTTTGAGTTGTGGAAACTCAAGATGGAGGATCTGCTGGTGAATAAAGATCAGTCGATCACGGTTGATCTGGGTACTAAACCAATGACAATGTCAGTTGAAGTCTGGGAAAATTTTGATTGGAAGGCAAACAACACAATATAGTTGTGTATCTTAGATTCAGTATTGTTGAATGTATCAGGAGAAGCTTCGGTGAAGGCTTTGTGGGACAAGTTAGGGACATTCTACCAATCTAGGTCTCCGGTGAATAAATTGTTCCTATGGAAAAAGTTGTATAACCTGGGGATGAAGGATGGAGACTCAGTGACAGAGCATATGAACGCCTTTAATACTGTGGTAAGCCAATTGTTATCTGTTGATATTAAAATTTCAGATGAAGATAAGTGCATCAGTTTGTTGTATTCTCTACTAGATTCGTGGGATAGTCTGGTTGTTGCAATAGGTAGCAATGCGAATACCTTTCAGTTTGATGAAATAGTCTCATCGTTTCTATCGAAGGAGATGAGAGAGAAAAATACAGAGGGTTAGAATGGTGATGCCTTATCTGTACGAGGACGGTCCCAGAACAAAAATAGAAATAAATCCTCGAGTGGGAGATCTAAATCTCCAGGAAAACTTGTAAAGGTGTGTTGGAAATGTGAAAAGGAAGGCCACTTCAAAAAGGATTGTAGATGTAAAGCTCCTGAGAAAGGAAAGGGATCTGATGATGCTCCTCTTGTTGAGGTGAAAACCACCTCAGATGAAGGTGAGGATGTGTACTTGGATTCTTCTTCAAGTACACATGTATATCATGAGGCATGGTTGGTTGACTCAGGTGCATCCTTTCACTTCACTCCCCACATGGAGTGGTTCTATGAGTATGATAAATATGATAGTGGTGATGTCTTCTTAGGGGATGGCAGGAAGGCTAGAATTGTTGATCGCGAAAATTCAAGTTCAATTTGCAGGGTGGAAGGATTAGAACACTTCTGAGTGTTCTACATATTCCTAGATTGGCTAGAAATCTCATTTTTGTAAGCAAGATGGATGATGCAGGTGTAAAAATAGTGTTAGAGAAAGATACTTGTAATATGGTTCGGGGAGCACTAATATTGATGTGGGGAGTTCAGATTAGAACTCTGTATAAGCTTCAAGGTATAATTGTTATTGATGGGTGCAATAGTTTTGTGGTTCGTGAAAGTGGAGCAGAAAATATAGCGATCTCTGGAGAAAAGACCATGTTATGGCATCAAAGGATTTAACATATTGGAGGGACGGGCCTTTGAATACATCATGATAATGGTATGGAAGAATATATGTCTACTTTCTCTCTAGATTCTGATTTCTGTGAAAATTATGTATATGGAAAGCAGAATCGGGTAAGTTTCCCCTTTGGTTCTGAGAGGGCGAAACAGATAGTAAAGCTTAAGCACATTGATGTGTTTGGACATGTGTCGGTTCCATCACTGGGTAAGTATGTGTACTATGTATCATTTATAGATGACTTCTCAAGGAATACAAGGATATATTTTCTCAAGAAGAAACCTAAAGTCTTTGACAAGTTTAAAGAATTTAAGGCTCAAGTGGAAAACAAGACATAGAAGAAGATAAAGGTGTTGAGGACAAATAAGGGTGGAGTTTTCCAGAAGAAAATTGAAGATTTCTGTAAGAAGTGTGGAATAGCACGACAAAACAATACTCCATACACACCTCAGCAAAATGGAGTTGCATAAAGAATGAACATGATGTTGATGGAAAAGGCAAGAAGCATGCTCAGTGGTGTCAGGTTAGGATAGGAATTCTCGGTTGAGGCGGTGGAAACTACATGTTACCTGGTCAACAAATCACCTTCATTAGCATTAGACGATAAGACTCCACAAGATATATGGACTTGTAATAAACTCTCTCTTTCACATCTCAGGGTATTTGGATGCAATGCATATGTACATGTTCTAAAGGACAAAAGAACCAAGTTGGATTGTAAATATGAAAGGTGTATCTTTATTGGGTATAAGGATGGTTTAAAAGGTTATAAGATTTGGAACCCAGAAACAAGGAAGGTTGTGTACAACCATGATGTGGTGTTTAGAGAGGTGAAATACGTTATTAAACATGAAGTCCCACCAAAGGAACCTAAGAAGATAGAGTTTGAGCTAAAGGAGGAGGAATCATACTCTACAGCAAAAGAGGAATCAGAAGATGAAGAGCCACAAACTCTAGTTGTGAGAATATCAATTCGAGAAAAAAGGAAACCAGGAAGGTATATTTCAGTTGCTTTCTATTCAAATTTTTCTTTATCTATTACTGATGATGATCCCAAAACTGTCAGGGAAGTGGTAGATTTAGAGGATGGCAAACTCTAGAAAGAGGCCATGGTTGATGAAATGGCATGTTTGCACAAAATTGAGGCTTTGGATCTGGTGGAGTTATCGATTGGAAGGAAACCCATTGGCAGCAAATGGGTGTTTAAGAAGAAGATGAATGTAGAAGGAAAGGTGGAGAAATACAAAGTGTACTTTTGCATCTATCTTGTGGGACATAGGAAATATTTGGTGACATAACTAGCTAGTCTTGTTGAATTTGGAAGGCCAACTTATATTGTTGGTCCACACCATGCAATGGTGCCTTTTTATTATGACTTGGCCTGAAAAGAGGTGGGGGATACACTCATGATGTACAAGATGCGGCATAATGGTTCGAGAGATATTCAGGGAGTCTAGAATGCCCCTGAATTCAAATGGTGGTCGAAGGAGAAGTTTTATTCCAACTCGATCTCTAGGAAATGACTCGTTCACACTAGTCTCCAGAGAATCCATAACGATATCTTTGTTCCCTTGATATAATATGAATTATTTATCCTTTCATGATTACTATTGGATTTTTTTGGGCTACCCTTTTCTCTAGTTAATGGATAATTCTATAAATGGTATTTTCCTAAATGTTGAGGCTTAACCTTATAGGGTTTTGGCTTCATCCTCTAGCTAGAACGTTACTCATTGGCTCTGTTTGTGGCCTATTTGGGAAAGGATCAACCATATTACTCATCGACCACTGTGGTCCCTTTGTGCTATATTAATTATTGTTGTTGGGGTTATTTGATATCTCTGTTTATAGGAAAAGGGTACATCCCTTGTTTTCTTCCTCCCTCCATATTTCATAGTTGTTCCCAAGGGTTTGGTTCCAAGCTGACATTTAGGGTTTTGCTTTCGCTTTTATTCTTCAGTTTGTGGGGAGACTCTTTCTATTGGAGTTGACATGCTATGTTAGAATAGTCATAGTCACGAAGGGGTTGTGGAATATGTCGAACCTTACTGGACCCATTCTGATATCTTGGATCAGGAAGAAATTGTTGGTTACCATGCCACAAATTCACTAGGAACTTAGACTAAGATATAGAGTATGGAAAGCCAAGTCTGATAGGATTGACATGCATTCTCTGATACTAATCTTATGTATGAAGTTTCCCATTGTCTCCCTAACCCTAGACACACCTGGGGCATGAGAAACTATTACATGCTCTCTGTTAAACTTCACTAGTAGCTGACGATGCTTTTGGGGCAAGTCATAAAATAAAAGCACGAGGACATAAATGAGATAATATTTTTCCTTAATGATATTCAACGTAATCGAGAGAATCAAGGGTTAATGGTGTCCATACAACTATCTACGTGCATATGGGCATGCCGCTTGCAATGGCATCTGCGAATACCAGCTACGTTGAAATTTTCACCAAGGATAATCATCTTTGTGCGTCGAGGTGACGATGCTCGGGTGTGGATTGCTGAGATTATTACATGATGACATTGTATTTGGAGGGTTCCCAGCTTGAACCTATTACAACGCTTTTAAACTGTGGTTTGTTTGTGAAAAACAGGACTATGGTTTGTTGGGGCGACGAGACAGGTAGCGAAATTATTGGTGGTATTCCCAGAGGTGTCTAATTTCGGGTCATTGTAGTGGGAGGGTATCATGTGTGTGGGATTGAGGCCGAAGAACCAAGTCAGATGGTTTTTTGGGGGGTTGATAAATTTACCCGTGCGTCGAATGTTACATTGGGAGTTTTGGTGGGTGAGAAATTTCATACCTATGGATTGCTGTGAGGGATCAACAGATCTGATGGTGGGGTCTTGCGCTGCCTGGGTTTAAACCAATGCCTAAGAATTTTGAGTTTTTTGCTCTAGCGTATGGGGATTATTTTACTTGCAGTGTCTTGGTTCATGGGTTCTAGACGATTTGTTGGGGATCCAACTACCCTAATAATTTTCCAATGGCCATAGTGCCTAGAATTTGCAAAACCATGACTTCCATTTTCTCCCCTTTTAATAAAATTTTAATTCTTTGCATATATAATTTACAAAATTATATTTATAACCATGTATTTTATATATCATCAATTATGTCAGGTCCCCATTCAACACAGGGAGAAAAAATGGTTTAAGCTTCATTGATTCAATACTTTTGTAAACTACCAAGCTATCGCCACAAACAAAAAGATAAACTAAGAAGGAATCAACTATCATCAATGACAAGAGAAGCAACTAATCTTCTTCTAAGTCATCATTCTCATCCTCTTCATTTTCTTCACCAAAATCATCTTGTGCTTCATTTGCATCTTCTGCATGACTGTCATTTCCATTCCCCATTTCCAAATCAACTTCACTTTTTCTCTTCTAATCTGTGCTCTTTTTCCTGTTCTCTAACCTCTTCAATGCATTATGTTTTCGAAAATATTCCAGGCAAGTTTTAAGAGGATCTAGAAGCTCATGAAATTCCATTTCCTCAATAGCTTTGAGAATATCTTATGCTTTTATTGTTTGCCTCTTTGATTCACATCATATGTCATTTTTTGTGGCAGAGAGGTAGTGTATGAAGATGTGGGCACTTTCGGAGCAAGCTAAAAGGGCTTCCTTGTGAATGGCGATGTCCTTGGTAGGGGAAGAAGGAATTTCCTTCATTCGCTGACTCAACTTCCCCTTCACCACAACATGGAAGGTCCTTTATCTCGCTTGTGCTCACCATTGCAGAAAATGCCTTCAAACCCCAACCCGCTCTACTAATAACTCAGGCAATCATTGTGAGAAGTTAGTTCTTTCCTCCACAAGTATATATCATCAATTATTCTCATTTCAATCTCATACCTTAATTTTAACATTTATTAAATATTAATATATAAATAAAATTAAAACGTTTATTACCAAAAAAACAACTAACAATTTTTCCCTTATACTACACTCCACTATTCTTTGGGTATTCAGTGGATACTTATACAAATCTAAAACAATGTAGGATAGAAATCTTCACTTGTCTACCATATATTTTCTCATTTCAACTTCATAAAGTAATTTTAATATTTAATAAACATTAACTTATAAATAAAATTCACACAAAATAAAATATAAAATATGGTCAGGGAGCACTACATTGTTCTTCCAAGTATTCCATTGATGCATACTAATTTCATCGATTATCAAGTAAAACAAGATTCTTACCTGAATTATAATATAAAACAAGATACTTTGTAATATAAAACAAGATACGATGAAAACCTTGGCCTTGGCTCAAAAATGATACGTTCTTCTTAAATCAAATATCATGATTCATAATCTCTACCCATTGTGCATAATAGAATTTATGGTAATTTGTTCAGGTACTACCCTTTTATAAAGGTGTGAAACTGTGACAAAACAATGCAACAAAGCACTAATCACATGGAATCAAAGTTCTATTGTATAATCAAAACGGTAACTTTATTATATATTAGAGTTTGTAATGTTATGTTTCTAGTAATACATTTTATCATAAGTGTATACTAGAACAATTAAATGGTAGAACAATTAAATGGTTATAAAATATTGAAATTAATCCAATCAAAGTGGAAACTCATTAGTCATATATATATATAATTTTTATAATTTCATTATAATATATCCTGAAATTTAGTGTAATTTTAGTTATATTTATTATATTTATAATTTATAATAATATATTACTCTTCAAAATTTAGAATAATATTAATTATATTTTTATATATTTAGAATAATTTTAATTATATTTTTTATATAAAATTATATTATAATTATAAATATAATTATAATATTATAATATTATTGAATTTAAAAAATGTTTTATGTATAGGAGAGATGTTATCCTTATATATATTATATATATATTATATATATATATATATATATATATATTTTAAAAAAAATTAAAATGTTAATAACAAAAATATCAATATCTAACCTAATATTAATAATAAAAACTCCATTCAGTATTGGCTATAAATATAATAATTTAACATCCAATGTAAATAACATTATTTTACATCAATTATATATATAATATTAAAATAATTGATATTTAAAAAAAAAAAAAAACTATTTTTTTCCATAAGTACTTTCTACCTCTTAGCATGAGGGAGAGTGTAATTTCTTCACTACTTAAAACAGAGTTTACAAATGAGATGTAAAATAATACTGATAAAGAGATATGAAATTCCTTTATAGTTAGCATAGAGTTAAGATATGTTTTTTTTACCTTTTTACTTGGGAAAAAATCTTAATTTTTCATTAGCATAATGAAAAATTACATTTTGTAGATACATACAGTTGTATGCATTCTCATTTTCCTTCTAATAGATAATCCGAGGAAAAATATTATGTTTGTCTCTTCTATGTAATAAAACCCCATAGAAAAAAGATCTCATACAATCTTATCGATAATTTAAATATAAACAAAAATAAAGCCTTCCCTTGCGTGTTGGCGAAATTTCAATACATCAACATTTTACACTGTTTACATATTTTAAAGCATGCAGATATTTAAAACTATAATTACAACCATAGTTGTGACATGTAGCCGGAAAAATGTGTAGGTGTTGTCTATGGCAAAAATCATCCAGGGCAAGGAACTGATGAGTCAAAGCTAAGACATTTTTATGCTCAGGAAATGTTGAATTTTTTTATGCTATAAGAAATTATACATTGTGTGTGTGTGTATATATATTATAATAATATATATATATATATAATATATATATGTATGTATGTATGTATGTATGTATGTATGTATGTATGTATGTGTGTGTGTGTGTGTATGTGTATGTGTATGTGTATGTGTATGTGTATGTGTATGTGTATGTGTATGTGTATGTGTATGTGTATGTGTATGTGTATGTATATGTCCATCTTAACTCTATATCTACCAAGGAGAGATGAAATATTTCAAGAGTTAAACCTCCTTTTGAATTTGAAGCTCGAAAAACGATTTGCACCTTGAGAGATTTGATCCCTCTTAACACTTAGTAGATCCAAAACTAAAATAAATATACACTATTATAACTAGCAATTTCACCAAATGTTGTAAAGGGAACATCATAAGGCAATACGTAGGAAAGAGTAGCACTGAGAGTGAAAGTGTCAACTACAACATTTGGAGAGAAAATCAAGGATACGGTTGATAATCAAAATCGGTCCTGAAAAACTTGGGTAAAGCTAAAACATAATTATGTGTATGGAACTACATTTAACATAATTCCATATATGGAACCTATGTTCTAAACTATGTGTTAAGCACCCACCCATGGTCTCAACCTCACTTTGAGGGGCAGGGAGGTGCATACTGGTCAGTTGGGAATTATTTGTCATTACAATATATCAACTGAGGATTTTCTTTAAAAAAGGTCGTAGGAAAACAATGGGTGCAATTAATCCATGGCTTCATAACTATTTAACAGAATGAATTTATGAAATTTTAATGCTAATGAAGTAGGTCTGTAGTTTTTGCCCATTCGTAGCAACAATCCAGCCAAACACTTTGAAATTCAATCTTAGTAGAGATAACTCATTCAAGTCTTATTTCCTTCAGTATTAATTTCTAAACATCCACTAAGAGTGTGCCATGTCATTTCTGTCTCCAAAACTAGCAGATTGTTCAACCAATTTTCATCCTCCTGCTACCACATAAATCTCTCAACTTTGGCATTTGGTGATCCATGGATGTTAGATCTTTCAAGCTTGGATTCCACTAAAGTAAGGTATCTCCAATTGGGTCACCACTATATGCAGTTATCCGAACTGAGTCACCGTTATATGAAGTTACCTTAACTAGGTTACCCTATATACATTTATCTAGTATGGGTCGTTGTTGTATCCAGTGACTTTAATGCAGTGCATGGATGAGAACAGTGTTCTAGGTCAACTTCAGTGCCTAGTGAAGCCCCACTTTTTGATTGCATATTATCACCATGTACTAGGAATTGCTTGAAGCACATTTACTTTTATATCTTAAGCCTTCATTTGAAACTTTTTCATCCTTATTGATGACCCCTACAATATAATCCAAATGAATGAACATCACTATGACAAAGACAAATGAGGTCTATATGTTCTCGTAAGTCTTGTTACATTCATTATGTATGCTCAGAGTAATTCATTGGACTATAGTCATGCCAAGTTCTAAAAATATTTGTTGTTTTATAGGTGAAGCCAAAGAAGGTTATATCAAATATAGGCTTGAGAGGAGATGCATTCAATCTGATAGTGACGCATCACTACAGTCGAGATTTCATTATGGGATTGATTATCGCTCTAGATCAGATCATGTCGTTCGTCTGAACGCCCATCCTCTATAAGGGGTATCCGAAGGAAACAGAGAGAAGGAATATTTTTTAGGCATTCCTCCTCTCTCATGGTATTGGACATTATGAATCCCATTGAAGATGAATTCAACATGAATAATCCCACTTTGGAATACACAACAATTATAGAATCCAATGTTTTTTTAGACTACGATGCCATGTGTAGAGTGTGTTAGCATATCCTTTTTGCACGTGTTTTTATGACACAAAGTGGAGTTTGTAGACTCCTTTTGGCCTAGGATAAGAATTCCTAACCTTGACCATCTACAGCATGTCTTCATTGGTTACAAAATCATAACGCTATTTTACCAAAGATGACAAACATGGTGGCTCATTCCCATGTACATACTATAAATTAAAGAACTTGGTTTTTCATTCCCATGTGATATGTAGTTGAAGTTTATGATTTTGCTCATAGAATTTTAGTGGCAATGTTGAACATACTCCAAACTAATGTCCCAAAGGATAGTAAGCAGTAAAAATCCAATAGTTTATCTCTACATGCCTTAAAAAGGAAAACCCTACCTTATGTGTAGTTGACAATTTGAGCAGAACTCGATAGTTACCATCCCCTATTTTATGGCTTAGTAATTAATAATGTTGGAAAGATTAATTCATTAATGAAAGTCAGATTAGTTTGAATTTAGAGTTCCTATGAAATCAGTGTAATGTGGTGAATTGTGTTTTGTTGCATTGACTTGGAATGTGATATGTATATATTCATATTTTCTGTCTAAGAGGACTCTCAATTGTTGTGTCACAAAGATGACACTATTGTCTCTTGCCCTACACATTCTTGTGGTTGCCACAACAATCTCACTTCTCCTGGGGCTTGTATTGAGTATATAAACCATATTCACTTTGGTAGCGTCCTCTTAATTTTGTTTTTTTTTTCAATTCAATCAATTGACATGATACAGAGCTCATTCACCTTCAATTCGTTACAGGAGAGGTTCCCCGCATCTTACGATTCTGGGAGTACAAACACCCACTAATAGCAATACATCTCCTTTCATATAGTTCACTTCTCACATGTGCCCAATTAGAATACATTGGCATGTCAAGCTCAACTACAAACAGTATTGGAGAGTGAAAATCCTATCACAAACCTCAATTACATGATGAATTATAGTGATTGGAATATTGTTGTTGAACATCCAAACTTCAACAACTTGACCCAAATTTTCAGCTTCAACTACAAGCCACTTGATCCATATGCATCTCTAAGTAAGTAACTCAATCCTTTTCCCCTATGTTTTCACACTTCACTGTTTTATATGACACCTTGTCAATTTTTCATCTAAATGCTAATAAATTAAGATATCCCTAGTCTTGTGTATGTCTTTAATGGTACCTTTACAGATGACAATGCATTGTTTTGGGGAATAAAATACTTCAATGATATGCTTTTGGAAGTTGAACCAATGGGGAATGTCGAGTCTGAATTGTTGTTTCAGAAGGATAAGAACACATTCACTCTAAAACCGAAGTGAGTGTTCCCTCGAATAATCTACTTCTATGGTGATGAATAGTCTTCATCTATGCTCCTTTTTCAGATTCTATCGACTCATGGTGTTTTCTTTGCAACATTTGGTGCAATTTCTAGTATTAAGACTTTAAAACTAGACTTCTAAAGTTGTAGTAAGCAGAATACCTTCAAACGACATTTTTCCTTCTGAATATGAATAGATCATCTTGAACTTACCTTAATAAATTGCATTATACAAAGTGAATGTCTTATATGGACATATTATCCATTACTTACTCTAATGCATGCTTTTTTGAGTAGAACACAAAGAGAAAATTGAGTTTCTCACAAAATATTTTCTTTTCATTTAAAAAAAATAGATAAATGAAACATTAATTCCTTAAAATAAAAAAGAATAATCTGAACTAGCTAATTTCCTTAAAATAAGAAAAAAATAAAAATAAAAATAAAAATAAAATCTACTTAATTTGAGACTTGCAATATCATTTCCTTAAAAATAAAATAAAATAAAATAAAAAAAATCTAATTAATTTGAGACTAGCCAATATCAGTGTGTGAAAAATGTAACCATTTCATTATTCAAAAACGGTGACGTGAGAAACCAATGTATCAAAACCCTACTTTTTCAAAAATACAAATTGCAAACTAGTTAAGATAATCCGAACTCTTCTCCAAAATATAATGAGTCAAATCGACTTAAGAATTCATATTAAAATAAATCTTTCAAATACATAATACACGTAGGAGCTTCCAGCAGTATGATTTAATAAAGGAATAAAACAATTCTCAACATAACAACAATTTTTCCTTCTATGAGGACGCAAAAGAGAAAATTTGGACACAATGACATCGAATAAGCCATAATTATGGATGACTATGGCTTTAGCCGAAATTTAAATTTGTCTAATGAGCACCATTAAAAACATATGATTCACATTTTAGGATGCAAAGTAAAATACAATTACCCATTGTTTTTCTATTCATGGTTTTCCTCTATCACACCAAAAAAACCAAATTTTATCCATTTTACATTCCTCATGCTATTGAGTAATATTGAAACAATATATTATAGCTAAGGGAATCAATTGTATGCGCATTAACACACCATAATAATAATAATAATAATAAAATCCATCCTTTCATTTGAATGTTAACATATACGCACAAAAAAATGAAATAGACTAGAAAAATACCACTTAGATTCTCATATTAGCTTCTCAAACTATTGGGATAACTCAACCATGATTTTCTAAACATTCCTTTAGGATGGGTACTAAGCTCGCATGTGATGCATGTTAACCTTCTATGACTTGACCCTCTGACTATAAGTCAATGTTATTGAGCAATTAGGAAACTAGGAGATTTTTAATAATATGTCATTTTAGGATTCTAAGGCTGTAAGGGTTTAATCCAGGGAAAATTTTAGGGGTGAAATTTCACAAATGGGCTATTTTTTGGACATTTTCTAAAAAAAATTATTCGCTAATTTGGTTAAAAATTCGCCTAAGTTTTACTTATAAATGATTAAATGAATGATATTCACCAAAAATTTACCAGTTTTAATAGTAAATTATATGTTTTTTATTGAATATTCGCCTACCTTCTATACATATGTATTTTTAAACTAATATAGTCTTGTAGCTTTATGTTCCAGATTATCCACAGTTTCTAGTTCATTTTGCCGACGTTTCCAGCAGTACATAAAGAATGAAAGATCTCGTACATCAGCCCTTGCAGAGCACTCATCCAAGACCAAGCATCATATGTGCTTGGAAGACGCCAAGGTAATTGCAAGAGAGGACAATTATCATAAAAGAAAAATCAGGGAGGCCATTGAAATTATGAAATTTCCTCAGAACCTCAACAGGGACAATGGAAGTGAAATCAGTGGAAACTGGCTTCCCCTGATCAGACAAATAAAACCCTCGAAACCCTTGGAAGCATAAAGATTTGGTTTATTAATTTACTAATTAATTAATTAATGCAAATTAATTAATTTAATTTAATT